>PVKC010020037.1:0-18786 GCA_004027635.1 Crocidura indochinensis
ACAGTGGAAGGGCATTTGCCTTGTACACAGCCGAACCAGGATGGACTGTGGTTTGAATCCCTGCATCTCATAGGGTTCCTCTGTACCTGCCAGGATCGATTTCTGAGCACAAGAGCCAGGAGTAACTCCTGAGCGCTGCTGAGTGTGACCCAAAACCCAAAATAAATAAATAAATAAATAAATCTTGGTTGTGCCTATATTTTGATAATAAACTCTTAACATTCATGAGCATGTTTTCTTTACATGTTTTCAATTCATTTTGGTTCATATCTAGGGGGAACAATTGTCTTATGTGGTAAGTTGATATTTATTTAACTTTGAGGAACTGCCATACTGATACAAAGTTATCTTCCCATGGTAATAAATGAGAGTTCCAAATGCTCCATATTTTTGGTAGCTCTTAGTACTGTACTGTGTTAGGTTTGGTCTTCTAGTAGGAACATATATCATTATGATATGTGCCATCTCATTACAAGTCTTCAAAATGATGTGAAATGTCTTTGCTTATGCCTATTTATCACCTGTATATCCTCTTTAATGGTATATCTGTTTATATCCTTTGTACATTTTAATTGAATTATTCTATTATTCTTAAATATGAAGAGATGTTCTATAGATTGAATATGATTGTTATAAAGAATAGCACATAATTTTCCCAGCGTATGATTTTCTTATTCTCTTACACTTTTGTTAGTAATGTTAAATTCTTTTGAATGTAGTATTTGGTTATATCCACGACCTAACTCCAGGAAGTAGATACTATAATGAGCACACAAGCGATTTGATTTTTGTTATGAAGGAGTTTAGGCTAGGATGGGGATTGGAGAGGAGAGATTTGTCACTATGAGAGGAAATTTTGGGGGGCAACCTACTGAGTGTAGGCACTGCACTAGCTGAGTACTGTGGGATTGTTCAAAATCAACTCTCATTTTTCTGATTCCTGTGGATGAGTTTCTGTTGCAGTTCTCATTCCACATGTCACACAGGACAATCCTCTCTACCATTATTCTGCTTTTATCTTAGGATGCCTAGGTCTTGCTAGGGAGCTTGTACTTGGACAAACATGTTTCTCCTCACCAAAAAAATCAAAGTTTTTTTTTTTTATTTTTTTTTCCATTGTTCAAGTCCTGGAAATTCCCTCTCCTCCTCTGATCAAAGCCAAAACAAAACAGACTGAAAGAACAACAGGAGATACCCAAAGTGAAACCCTTTCTCCTTACAAATGAACATATATTTTATCTCAATAAAGGACTCATTTGCTCCCAGTGGCTGGTTACCTTCTTACTTTATAGTTTCATCTCCTTGAGAAGAAGAAACCACGTTGAGAGACTCATTGCCCATGAACAGATGTAATACACTCAATGTCTCTTCAATAACAAAGGAGTCAGGATATTGTATTCATATCAATAGGAATAATACCAAGTAATGAACATGGGTTCACATGTTCCTTTTCTAGTTTTGTTGAAATCAGATTACATAACCAGACTACAGCACAAACAATGCAAAGCATCTAATGGAATAGTTAATGGTGTAGGTAATATCAGTAGGGATTTGGCAGCATCTTAACTATAATCTGAGAGGATTAATTGGGTTGACAGCTGCCTTTCACAAAGCAAAATTGCCGAGTTTCAGTTATATTGTTGTTATTGGCTTCCCTGACTGCAAAAATGTCACAGCCACTCCAATGGAGTTGTTTATACAAGTGGAAAAATCCGAGTCCTTGATAATATGTTTCAGTCACAAATCTTTTTAATGACACTGAAAGACCTTCCACTAAGAGTGAAAATTCCTCTAAACTGAAGAGAGAGAAGTTATCAAGAATCGGTGCCCTTCCTCAGTAAGGCTATTTATGTTCATTGGCCTAATGGTTTTTGTCCAGTAATACATTTAAATTGCTTTTCATTTTATAGTTATGCTCCATGCTCACATTTCAGAAAGTCGCTTCTCTTCTTCTGTACAGCTGGCAATTTCCTCAAGTATGCAATGATAGCATTGTCCTTCCGAAGTCATTTGAAATAGACCCGGTCTCCGTCATCTCAGGAGAATATTCACTGGCTGATAATCATAGGCAAGTGGAAAGTATAAATGAACTCAGGCTGTCTGGGAGTTCCTTTCTCTCTCTGGCTCCCTGGAGGCCTTGTTGCAAGGCGACGGTCCTATTGATTCTGGAAGGAGTCAGACATTCAGCCTCAGAGGACATAGGAGAAATAGGGTCCCAACTCTGGTAGAAGAAACACGAGAGGCTGAAAGGAGTAACTCTTCAATGATTTATAAACAAAGTCACACTTATTCTGTATGGATGTCGAAGAAAAGGAGGCTCTGAAGAAATGGACATAATTAGTTTTATACAACATTGTAGCAGAGATTGCTCTGTGAAACCAGAAGCTTTATGTGAATTGGAGGGGGGGGGACGATTATGCTTTTTAAAAATTATTACTATGAAGGGTACTTTTGGTTGTAGAATACATTTGAGGGTGTAGGGATAAGATTTTGTTTGCACATCTTGGGTAATAAGTGTGTATTGTAAGCGCTGTAAAATACTAGCCTAATTTAAAAATGACACCTACACAAACACACAAATGAGTGGTAAAGTGTGGGGGAGGAGAAACGCGCATTTCTTAGTTTTGGTCTTCTGTTGTGGACGCAAGATATTGTTTATATGAAAATGAATCACTCTCCAGCCCGTTTTTTCAGAGTGAGAACTGTGTGTGGTAATGGTAAAGTTGGAAGGTAAATAAAAGACTTCAGGAAAGCTCTCAAGAGGTGACTATCCCAGGTAAAAAATGTTGAGCCTTAATGCACAATTGACTAAAGAGAAGGAGAGGGACCAGAGAGTATAAATTATGTTGTTCTTCTGCAGGAGTGTGAGTCGGAAAACTCTGGCTCTGTTCTGAGTGGAGCCAGTGCTGACAGCATTTGGAGATGCTCAGTGACTGCAGCCCTGTCTTTCCTGTAGCTTTGCCACATGGTCTGTTTTGTCTTGTTTTGAATGCAGGCTCCAGACTCCAAAAGGTCCTAAGCTCTCCCAGGAAATATTCTGGAGCTAATTTCTGACTCCCTTTGTCTTGCCACCACCACCACCAATTATGGATGCTGCTTGCTCTCCGCACAGGCTCAAATGCTAGGACAGATGCGATCTAAATAGATCTTTGGCTGACGAGCAGGTGGTGGCAATCCAAGGCTAGAATGTCACACAAAAGCAACTTAGGAAAGTGTGCACCCAGACCAGAAAACCATTTGTTTTTTAAGAGAAGGCATATGGAATATTGGATGTGTGGGTAGGAGTGAGAGAGGAACTCAAAATAATTCACATGGAGAAATGCCCAAACAGAAGGAAAAAAAAATTCTTGGTCTGACTTCAGTCCCAACATGTCCTAGGTCTTAGGGAGAGAGAGAGTCAATGCCTCCACTTTGAATTTGAGGTGGTTCAATGGTTTGTGTGACGCCTTGTTGACTCATTGTTTCAGTCACAGTTCTAGCCATACCCCAGGCAGGTCCTCATGATGTAATGTATCGTCTGTGAACTGCTTATTCATTTCAAGTCAGATCTTTTCAGTTATAGGAGGGAGCTAAGCCACCTGTTGACAATACACCACTGAGACTTAAAGGGACAGAGGCCTCGTGAACTACGCATTAAACTCCCCAAATGTATAGCTTCTCTGAATTCATACAAAAGTTACAGGGCAGCTTTGTAGACCTGTGAGGAGACTTTGCTTCTGAAAGGAGATTTGGCATGAAAATCATTCTTTTACCTGCATATACTTAAAAAAGGCAGTTTTGATTTGGTCATCCAGAGAACATTTTAAAAAATAGAAGCCTGGGACAGAGATATGGTATAAAAGTTACCTGATCTGACTGGGTTCAAGCTCATGATCTCATATGGTTCCTTGAACCCTACCAGGATCATCCCTGAGTATACAGCCAAGAATAAGCGCCGAGAAGTTAGGTTTGGCCCCCAAATCAGTATTCACAAGGACATAATCATCCAAAGATAAGAAAAATAGAGTGATGTGAATAGATGTTAAAACATTGCATGCGGGCCGGGCGGTGGCGCTGAAGGTAAGGTGTCTGCCTTGCCTTGTGCTAACCTAGGATGAATCACGGTTCGATCCCCTGGTTCCCCATATGGTCCCCCATGTCTGCCAGGAGTGAATAGCCAGGAGTAACCCCTGAGTGTCACCGGGTGTGCCCCCCCCAAAAAAAAACATTGCATGCCTGAAACCTAATCATGAATAACCTTGTAACTTCCTGGTGACTACATATTTAAAAAATCCTGTAGTGTAAATTCTTCTGGAAGGCTGAAGATCAATACGAGGCAATGTACTCAGCTAAGGAGTAAACAAAAATGGTGCCCACACACATCCAAACTGAGGAAGCTTCAGCACTTTAGTGCTCCAAGAATCTCATTCTAGTCAATCAATGAGTCACTCATGAAAAGTTTACTTTTTTACTTGGGAAGAATAAAAAAAGAAAGGTGGAGGATAAGGACATCGGAAACTTGCCAAAGAGAAAGCAAAGATAGAAAAATGAGCAATTTAATCAAGAGTTGGGATTAAAGTGAGGATACAATAAAGTCAATGCAGAGGGAAGATTAAATCAGGGAATCATAGGACGGGACTACCTGAGTTTGTTAAGGACAGATGCTCAGGGTTTACTCCTGGCTTTATGCTTATCTCTCTCCTGAAGGTCCTCCGGGGAAACATATGTGATATAGGGGATGGCAAGAAGGTTGGGTTATGCTCAAGTGTAATCTCTGTGCTATATTTTTATTGACGAGTTTTATATCAGTAAGGCATTCTTTTTTTTTTTTTTTTTGAGTGGGGGGTGCATGCTCAGTGTTTACTCTTGGTGAACTGGAGAACCAAATAGAGTGCTGGAATCAAATCCAAGTCACCTGAGTATGAAGCAAGTATCCTACCCACTACTCTCTTGCCTCAGGAAATTAATTTTATCCTCAAAATACAGAGCATTTCACACATTTATCACTTCACCCAACTGCCTTTGATTTCCATGCCCAACCTAATCCATCCTGCATTTCAATGAACTGTCTCTACTGGTATTCCAGCAGACCATGAGCACCAGAAGACTGGATGGCACTTAGCAGGTATCCAATAGAGAGTGCTCAAAGCAGATTTGCTACATGACTGGATTTCATTTTTATTATTTTTTTTATTTAAAAATGCATCATGTAATTGACATAACTGATCATAATACATTTGTTTCAAGATGATCAAAAGCAAAATTTATTTAAAAAAAAAGAAAATAGAAAAACTAAAGAGACGAAAGAGAAAGAAGGAAAAAGTTCAGTAGCAAGTATATTTTTAAAAATTATTAAATCATCAATGAACTCATTACAGTACTAGCAGAAGGTTTAGCAAGCTTTTCTTTTCTTTTCTTTTTTTTTTTTTTGGCTAAGGGTAAGATTAAAGAAATACAGTAAATTGGTGTGAGAGTGGCAATTGTTTGCATAAGCCCAGCAAAATATGGGGAAAATGGAAAGGAAAAACCTTGGCCTAAATACAAGGAAACTTACCCCCTGAAGTTTCTGGCATAAGACCAACTCTGGGTTCCAGGCATTCTAGGTTGCCCAATCCCTGAATCATTCTCTGTGGTTCCAGTAAATGTTTTTTTGCACAATTGCTGTTGGTGGTGTCAGGTTTCTGTAGTTAGTGATCCTGGTTTCTGTGCATATCCTACATCAAAGTGAATGGCTGGATTTTTATAGAATGATGTAAGGAATATTTGATTTTTGGGTCAAACCCTGTAGCACTCAGGGATTACTCCTGACTCGGTGCTCATAAATAGCTCCTGGCAGGCTCAGGGGACCATGTGGAATGTCCGGATTTGAATCACTGTCCTTCTGCATGCAAGGCAGACACCGTACCTCCATGCTATCTCTCTGGCCCCCGATATAAGGAATTTAATGAACATGAAGCACAGGGAGAAAGAATCTCTTCTGGAGCCAAAACAAATGAACTGAAATAATTTTCATGAGTTTCAAAACCTAAATGGACCAAAGCCATTATTCAAGCCATTCTATTCTAACAATAGATTTTCTGATGGCTACATAATACAGGCTTAACATAGGTGAGGTGTTAAACACTTTGTCAGTGTATTAAATACTTCATAAACTATTTACAAAGAGGTTTAAGTTTTTGAGAATTCATGTTTGGTAATTGTCATTTTTTAACTGCTATAAATACTCAACTCATAGTATGAGAAAAGTGAAACCTTAGAATCATCGTACAAATGCCTACATTTCTCCAACTTTTGTCAGAATTATATATCTTTAATTTTTTTATTAAATTACTGAGATGAGTCAAAAAGACTAAAAATTTAATCTTTATTTAAGCACCATGATTATAAACATGTTTGTAGTTGGGTTTCAGTTATAAAAAAAGAACATTCCAGTGCAACCTTCCCACCACTCCCTGCCTGTATTTGAGACAGGCATTCTACTTCTCTGAGTCATTATCATCGTCATGTTAGTTGTTAGTGTAATAATTTCTCTAAATGCACTCACCACTCTTTGTGGTAAGCTTTATGCTGTGGCCAGTCCCTTCCAGCCCTTATCTCTATTGTCTCTGGGTATTATTACAATAACATCTCTTATTTTTCTTAAATTCCATAGATGAGTGAGACTATTCTTGTGTCTATGTCTCTCCCTCTGACTTATTTCACTTAGCATAATAGTTTCCATGTCCGTCCATGTATAGGAAAAGTTCATGACTTCATCTGTTGTCAGGCATCAGGGTTGTTTTGAGTCTGGCTATTTGAAATAGTGCTGCAATGAATGTAGGTGTGCAGAAGACATTTTCTGTATTGTGTTTTTCTGTTCCTAGGGTATATCCCTAGAAGTTGGTATAGTTGGATCATATGGGAGCTCGACTTCTAGTGTTTTGAGGAATCTCCATATAGTTTTCCATAAAGGCCAGACTAGATGGCATTCCCACAATCAGTGAATGAGAGAACCTTTCTCCCCACATCCCTGCCAGCACTTATTGTTCTTATTCATTGTTGTGTGTGCAAGTCTCTATGGCATGAGATGGTACCTCATTATTGTTTTGATTTGCATCTCCCTTATGATTAATGATGTGCAGCATTTTTTCATGTGTCTTTTGGCCATTTGTAGAGTTCTACTAAATATATTTCAATTAATGCTTAAAAATTGGATGGTAAATCCCTACTTTTGTGCTATTATGCATCAACTATGCTTGTTTTTTTTCTAGATATGAATTGTGTTTGATTGCTTCCTCATAAGTACCACAGATATAATGTCCACTAATAACAAAGACAGAAATTACAGTAATTGTTTTTGGCCACACCTGTCAATGCCAAGTGCTTATCCTGGCTCTGTACTTAAGAGATCGCTTCTGGGAGGGGTTATGAGACCATATGTGGTGCCAGGATTAAACATGAATTGGTGGTGTGCAAGGCACGCATTTTACCTGTTGTATTATGGCTTTGATCTTATATATTTGAGCATGATTTTGGCGAGTACTTTCATGCTGGCTTTAAAACATTTTTGGCATTGAGACATCAAACTTTCATGTGGAGCCAGAGAAGAAATTCAGAGGGCTGGAGCATATGGCTTGTAGGAATGAAATCCTGGGCTTGATGGCCAGCCTAGAATGGCTTCCTAAACATTGCTTGATTGTCCCTGTTGGCTTAAATATCATTCTGGACCAAGCATTGAACCATCAGGCCCAGTTGTCTAAGCTCTGTTGGAAGTGCTCAGAATTCTGAGCACTGTGTGGGAGCCCCTTCCCACAAAAAGATTTGTACAAAATTACCCTTCCCACCTTCATTTTTCTGTGTTCTCCTGCCAAGAAACCCCCAATCTGTACTCCCCCCCACTTTTAAGCCTGATAGATCAAATCAGCTATTATAGAATTCTCTGAAGTAAGTGATCTTCAAGTGGGCAAAACTTAAAGCAGAAATGATTTTAAGTTGCCTAGTAGTAAAAGGGCTTCTTCCTTTTTATTCTTTTAATATTGTGGACTGTAACCTTAGGTTGTCTGATTTTTAAAATGACAACCTGCTTATTGTTCTCACGTAACATTTCATCTCTCCTTCTCTACCACTGGTTACATTTTTTTGGGGGACACACACCCATAAATTGTCAGAGTTTCCTCTTGGCATTATGTTCAGGAATCCCTCCAACTTGATTTTATTCTTACAAGTCTGGGAGAGGAAAAGAATGTCTGGGAATAAAGTCGGAGGAGAAAGCATAAAGGATAGATAAAAAAAATTTTTTTATAAGAGTCTTGTATAAATTGTTTAAGCCCATGAGCCTTTTTACAGTAAGTCAAAAAAAGAGAAAAGGCTGTAGAAAGCAAGATAAAGAGATAGATATACTAATGAAGTTCTTCTAGAATAGTTTTAAAATATTTTTTAGAAAGCTGGATCCAAAAAGGTTAATAGCGAATTTGATCAGTGTTCTCTACAAGTGATCTTTCCAGTGTTTTGTTTTCACACCTGGCAGTGTTCAGCAGTCACTCCTGGCAGATCCCGGGATCAAACCCAGGTCGGAGGCATGCATGGCATGGGCTCTACCCACTGTATACTCTATTCTGCCTCTCCAACTCTGTTGTTTTTATGGCTCATGAACTCACTTTGCTTTGGAAAGGAAATATTTTTGAACTTATAAAAATAAATTAAAAAGGGAAAACTGTTTAATCAAAAGATGTCTCTAAGATAGGTATCAAGCATTTTACATAAAACTGCACTTTTGGGACATGCATTTTTGGAGTTGGAGTATAAGATGGGAGAAAACTGATGAAATGGGAAATGAGAAAATGTTTAAGTGGTATTATAGTATGTGTATATCTATCTATCATCTATCTATCTATCTATCTATCTATCTATCTATCTATCTATCTATCTATCTATCTATCTATATATCTATGCTTCAATATGCTAGCTGCTTTACTTTTCACCATATTTGAAAGGTTCCCTAATTTACCAAAGGTAAGAAAGGTCTCTACTAAATGACTGAAATTTTTATCTTTTTTCAGTTGGCATAGAATGGAGTCAGTTGGGAGTAGTTTTAGTTCATTGATCACTGAGAAGAACCGTTTTATTTTTCTTTGCAAGAGTTCATATCTACCCAAAAGGGCAGGCATTAATCAATACTGTATGTAGGACCATAAAAAACACACAAAAGCACAATGTGTCCATCTCCCTTTCTTTCAACATAACTTATTGGTTTGGAGTCCCAACTACAACTACCCATTTTATTCTCAGGGATTCAAATGTGTGCTGTAGTACTTGAAAATGTGACTTAATTTTGCAGAAAAATCTTACTGTGCCACAAAGACAATTATAAATTAGTTGTGTCAATTTACTTAATATATAAAGTTTTTTGCACTACCAAATATCTTGAAACACCTTTCCCAAAACGCCCAACACAAGCTTATTTCAGAAATTATACTTAGTAACTCTTGTGAGCTGACTTAAACTAGTTTATCAACCTTGAAGATGGAAAAAAAGTCAACAATGACCCTTTAATGAGCATTCAGTTACAGGCTCCATGCCAGCATTTTCGTACAGTCTTTTCAATCCAGCACTGGTTCAACTGTGATAATTACTACCTCTGCATTATCATCACCATCATTTAGATAAGTGTGGTTCAAAAGAGTTTAAAAATTCAATGCTAAGTGGGTGGAGTTAGAATTCAAAGCCAAGTCTGCTGAATGCAAAGCCTGTGATACAATTTTGTGATATATGTATTTATACACTGCATGTCAGGAGTGTATTCTCTCAAAGGCTATAAAAAAAATCGTGGTTTTAAAACTAAGCTGCAGGGTACAAGGTATTCAGCAAATATGAGGACCGAGTTCATGCTCTAGCTTATAGTCTTAATTGTCACCTGCTCAGTAGGGTTATAATTCAAGGAAAGGTGGCAAACTCAGATACCCTTTTCCCATCCCATCACTTGTTCCAACGGCTTCTGATTTTCCGCTACATTTGGTAAAAGCAACCTTAGCTCCTCAGACAAAAGCGAATCTTAGGCAAATGGTTAAGGGAAGTTCATCACTTGTCTTTCTGAAATATTTAAACTATGGTACTTTTGTTGAAGTATTTTCCCTTCTGTTTTTAATGGGTAGTGGTATATTGAAGGCATGCACTCCATGGCCAGTAGTGTGAACATAAAGAAATATAATTGAATATTTTAAAATATTTAAAATTTTTATTAAATATTTTATTCAGTTTTAAGATCACAGTTAAAGTACTTTAGCATGTTATACACATGACGTACATGTGCAATTTTTAGAAATATCAAATTAAGTATAAGATTTTGAAGAAAGAAATTATATAAATGTGTATATTGACTTTTACTACACATACATCTAAGAAAGCAATAATTCTGTTGTACCATTAAGTGGAAATCATTTATTACATGGCATGTTTACACCAACTCTAAAGAGAACCAAGCCGATTTCTGAAAGCAAAAACAAAAAATAAACAAACAAACAAACAAAAAGAAGTCCTAAAAAAATAACAGATTCAGTCATGCTGACACTGTCAACAGACCAAAGACCTGGGGGTCAAATGAAGCAATAGTTAATTTATGACATGAAACTAAGCAATTCGAACCTATGAGGAAAGCTCATAATCTGGTATGTGGAATCTCAGGTGGTCTTTTTTTTTTATTATGTTTTGGACAAATTCCTGAGAGTAAGAGACTTGTTTAGTGCTAATGAAATGAGAAAAATATTGTTGAGCATGTGCTGAGCTCCAGATCATGAACCTTCCATACCCCCACAATTTCTGCCCCTTCCAGCAGAGGCACTACGTGAGGTGGCAGGGGCCGAAGAGCAAGACACGCTAACACCTGTTAGTGAAACACTTGCGCCTCTGTGATTAGGTTAGAGCTTGTGAGGTAAGATTTGCAGGGTTGGTGGGACGGTTCGGAGGCATTGAATTAAGTCCTTACTCAGTAACCAGTTCTGGCCCAAGTTATTAAGAAATCTTTGGAAGGAGCAGTAATGTTCCAACAACTAGTTCTGTACATAAAAATCAGTTTGAGGACAGGATCATGTTTGACCACTGGCTGCAACAAGAACAGCGACTATAGAAATGTTAAGAATCCAGTTTCCTCTTCCAACTTATCAAGCTGAAATTACTACAAACAAAATTTGCCAGGAGAGGAAACTCATTTGGGGAAGCAAAAATGTCTATTTTGTATGCATTTCCTTAAAAGTATAGCACAATCTGAATGAGGTGTCTCCGGGGAGTCAAATAGATTTGTTTTGTGTTCATTTTTTTTTCATTGCTGTTCCTCTAAGATGTTAAGAAGATAAATTTCCAAAGGAAAAGGAAAAGGTCCTTTCAGATGGACTATAAGAAATCAAGCTATTGCTTCCAAACTAAAGCAAAGCAGTCCACCAAACCCTGAATACTTCTGAACAAGTGTTTGTTTCTCTCCTTTAATATTATGATGTTAGTCAACCTAAAAAAATTCCCAAACTCAAAAATCTACTTCTCTGTAATTACTGCATAAATAAAAAATAAAAAACTAATTAACGATTAGTATACTATAAGGTGCAAAACAAGACTTTATGGGGGAAAGCAAACTTTTAATTTCCACCTAGCAGTTACTTGGAATACTTTATAGGTCAAATGGAATAATAGCACTTGCTTCTAATGCCCATTTTTCAGCAATACATTGTTCTCTCTGGAGAAGGTGGTTTGTAAAGTTAAAAAACACTGCAGTGGAAAATAGTGGCACTGAAGGGAGAAGCAAAGAAAAAAAAAAAGGACAAACTTTGAAAACAGGACTTAACTGAAATAAACCTTTAAAGCCGAGGTAGCCCATTAGAATTGGCCTTATACACGAGGGCTCTATGGAGCAGTGCAATCAAAGGTGAATCTCCTTTGTATCCTGATCATGGACACCCCAAATTTCCCTTTACAAACAATGCCTCAGGTCTCGAAGAACTTCCTTCCTCTTCAGGAAGCGTTGGTGCTTTTTCTCTGCTGGACGAATGCCGGCCTCTGGCCTGGTCTTCAGAACACTTAGGTTTTATACAGTAGTTTAGCAGGCAGCGTGGTCCCACTGCTTCACATTAATGCCAAATGCCAAACACGAAACAGCTATTTGATCCTCCCCTGCCCCACCCCACACACACATGGTATAAACAATAAGCGTGTCATTCCGTTTTTCAGCTTACTTCCTGGTTCTGTATCATTTTATAATCTGCTTCAGATTTTACATAGGTGCAAACATTTCTAGGTAATGAGCCAAAGACTACAGAGTGCAAACAACTTCTTATATATAGATATATATATATAGATATATATAGATATATGACTTAGGCAGGGTCACATCTGACTTACTAAGAAAACAACAGGGACTAAACATGTCAGGACTCTAAACAATCAGACCAGTTCTGATGTTCCTTTTTGTTCATAGTGTTCCATCACTTTTTTTTTCCTCCAGCAGTATTAATGGCAGGAATCAGAACAGCAGTGATAATGTAGGAAGGATTTCAGCCTGGCTTCACGACGACATTTGTAGGAAGCTCATCTGACATAATTAAATAACTTGTTCATATTTGTGGGGGAAAGACCGTCAGAATAACAACGGTATGATTTATCCTTTACGAAGGGCCATAGTGAATATAATTTTGATCTGAAATCTGGGAACTAACCTAATTTGGGAATAACAACCTGTTTCTTAAATGTGGCTGTGGGACATTTTTCCTTTTCTTGATCTCATTACAGTATCCAAACAAATAAAAACCTTAAAGAGGATGTCTTACAGTATTTTTCTCTCACTCAGCTTCTTAGAGCTGTAGTTAGTTACTATAATATACTCTACACACTTCAAAATTACATAGGAATACCCAGAATAACTAAATAAATAAGAGGCTGATGAAAACTGGAATAGTACAGTCTCCATCTGAGACGTATCACCCAGTATTCAGTATCACAGAGAAGGGCTAGGACAAATTTTTTCCAAAAGATTTATGTACAGGTTTGAATCCAGAAATGAAGGTTCAAAGCATAAATATTGATCATTTCAACTAAATTCAGAATGGTTTCAGAAAGATATGATACAACGATTTAGAATAAGACAAAGCAGAAAAAGCATCATATTTTGGTTTGCTTTGAGATATACATAAGGTGCAACAACTTTCCTCTTGAGGATGCTTGTGGGAAAAATGTTAGTGTAGATGGTGTCTGCTGGCACATTACAACACCACAGCGATATGAACTTCCGAAAGACAGACAAAAATGAATGAGAAATGAAAGTGACAAATGAGAGGGAGCGCTACATGCTGGTCTGAGATATCTGTGCTAACGAATGTTACCTGAAGACACCCCTTTTCCAGTGGATACAGGGTACAAGAAAACCATGAGTACTGAAATCAAAACATCACATCGAGAAACACCAAGGTGAATGTCTAAAGGACTATAAAGCTTTGCAGGATTTCTGCTACTCTCAGTGCCTAACCGCTTAAAAATTAAGCATTTCTACAAAAAGATTTTTTTTTTTTAAGTATCTGAAAACAGTCATATCCAGTAGGTTGCCCTCCCACCCCTGCCCCTGCCTAAGGGAAAAGTCACTGAGGTTTCGGAAAAGCAGATCAAGTAAGATATTACTCACATAGAAAAAAGTAATCTTGTTTTGCTTCTTTTTAAAAAAAGGTCCCTCGAATATACAGCAATTTCTTAAGGAACTCTAGTGAAATGTAGGACTGAAAGAGGGTGCTCTGGCAAAAATAGATCTATTCTAATGTGTTCTATGGAATAACAAGTTAGTACCATTGTCAAGGTGCATATTCTGCACCGTACAATTTTTCTTGTTGGTTTTCTTTTTTTTGGGGAGGGGGATTTTAGCTAATTGTTATTTTTTAAATTAATGCTAGCAAGTGGTCCAAGAACTCCCACAGCCACCAACACTAGGACCCAGCAATTTTCAAACATTCATTATGTGTACTGAAATTAGAAAATACTAATAAAATAGCATCATAGTAAAAAATATTATACTACAATCTGGGGCTGCTCACCCACGGTATTTATTTCTATGTGAAAGGGTTAAGCTTTAGCCTCTGATTATCTTTGCTTACTAATTTTTTTTCCTCCACATACATAATGAAAATGCATTCTTGAGGACACCACTCTAATTTTTTGCTGCCCTCTTTACCTGCTTTGAAAAAAAAAAAAAACCCACCCCAAAACAAATCCCTATACTTTTTTCAATTGTTAGTATTGTTGTACATATTTTCCAGCACCGGAACTGAAGTAATATCTACAACCTGAAAAGCTAAATGTAGTCAGGACTTACAGAGTCATTTTTTTTATGGCTATTAGGTCAAATTATGATTAGAAAAAAATCATTATAGTTCAGTCAAGTATAAATAAGAAAGCTAGATAAAACCTTGTAAACGGTCACCAGTTAGAGATCTAAATCAAAAGCTCAAACTTTTAACTAACCTATCAAAATGCTGCCAGTTGGAAAACCTCTAAAAATTATTGCTGGAATCCAATCATTACAATTTGGTAGTTTGTGCTCTGATGCAAGAGTGGGGAAATACTTTGTGCTATGGAACAAATACCCTGTAAAATCTGGAGCCTCAGACTAATTTTGATTTATCACTTTGCATCTGTTGCTAGGAAACAAGACACTGGGAACGTCAGGTGGTTAAGTCAATATGTTGAATGTTCTAAGCCAGTTAATCCATTTGGCTCTGGCATATGTGTGGTTGTTTTTGTGGTCAAAAGCAACGAAACACACACAAAAAAAATAAGGAAACAAACTTGCAGGTGTATTTATGACTGAGAGCCCTACTCTGGTCAGGCATATCTCCCTCACAATGAACTCCATACCTCTTTCACAACACGAACTCGAATGGCTCTAAAAACCTGCAGTGCCCATCAGGTTGTGCATAGCAATCGCTACCCGTCCAGTCAGTCTGGGATGGATGTGAAGGTTTGTAGTTCAAAGTCCACATGAAGTGAGCGTCTTCCATGTGTTCAGAATAGTGAAGTAATACTAAGGTCACTTCTGAATAATATTTTTCTTTTTTTTTTTGTTTTGTTTTGTTTGTATGAACGATCCATTGGTCACTTAGACCCCTGTGTAAAAATAAAAGAATCCTCAAGGCATGAAAAACATCAGTAATCGGTAATCTGCAGGACTCTTCCCCTGTCTGGGAAAAATATTTGCCACAATTTGCCCCAAGCAAATTCTTCTTGGTCACTCAAGGCTAAGAAAAAAATTCAGCTTGTAAGAATTTTAATCTTTTTTCTTTTTTTTTTTCTTTTTTTTTTTTGCCAGCAAACTACTACTCTGGTGGCAAATATAAAAGTGCAGAAGATACGGACCACGAGGCCGAGCATACACCGCTAACAATGGTACATCTGCCTGCCCGTGCTGCTTGGGAGTTTCTGGAACAGGCTTTTTAATATTATTCTACAATATAAATGTAGGTATAACCTATTATATAAACCATCTTAAAACTTAAATCTCCATGTACAAAAAAGACTAAGAATATCTAATAATAACTAGTGCAGTGCGTCAGTTTTTGTTTTTGTTTTTGTTTTGAAAGAATAACTAGGCAATATACGAAACTAGTTTCACACTCTCTCGTTGGTAAAAGAGATGCTGGGATGAGCTACAGTAAAGGCAGCCTTTTACCAAGTCAACACCTATTACCACTGAAAGCCTTCAATAGAAAGCAAAGCTCTAAGATCATTCAGTTTCTGCTCATGCTCAGACGTGACCCTCAAAGGTTTCTGGGTTCTGAAAGAACAAACTGGCCCAGGATGCTAACTTCTGCTTCAAGTGAATCTGGGTCGTACTGGGCAACAGACACTTGTTTGCAGTCTATTATTTTCCACCACATGGACTCACTAGCATCCCTCTGTAAAGACAAGGCGAGGGTAGTAGATAAAGCACAATGTTTTACAAGTAAAGAACGCTTCACTGATCAGCGCAGGAAATAAGTACTGGAGTCTGTGGCATTTCTTTTGGCTGTCCATCATGGGTGAGCGGGGTCGATCTCTGACCTCTAGAAAACAAGAGAGAGAAAAAGCATGTGCGCATATTTGAGTATGTTACCAGAAATAGGAAAGGATGAGTAACCATGCAAAACTTCCCAACAGTTTATTTAAAGCTACTGCTGAGTTATTTATTTAATTAATGTCATTTATCCTTCACTCATCTTTTTTTTAGGGATTTATTCCCCCCCCCCCCCCATGGCCTCACACATCCAAGGGAAGTGCTGTACCAATGAGCTACACTACATCCCTGATCACTTATTAAGGATTTCTTTTCTCAGTTTCTCTAACATAACTATCTACTGTATTCCAAACCAATCATCTATGAAGATGCAATATATCTGGGTAAATTCCCTAAGAAGTAGCCTTCAGTAAAATGCCTTCAATTTAACTTTTGCTTCATTTACTAATATTAAAAAAGAGCTTCTTATTGGTTTAGGGGAAAGCCCTTCTAAATTAATGATTTCTTTGTTCATATGTGAAGAAGCATAATAGATCCAATTTAATCCTTATGACCAATAAAACTTAAGAGGTAGGGGCCGGGCGGTGGTGCTGGAGGTAAGGTGCCTGCCTTGCCTGCGCTAGCCTAGGACGGACCATGGTTCGATCCCCCGGTTTCCCATATGGTCCCCCAAGCCAGGAGCGACTTCTGAGTGCATAGCCAGGAGTAACCCCTGAGCATCACCAAAAAAAAAAAAAAAGAGGTATACTACGACTCTCTAACAATTAGACTCTCTTAAAGCCAAAGAGATAGGTAGGTAAAGGCACTATATTCACAAGTAGCTGTAGTAAGTGCAAACATGGTTTGCATCCTGGCAACACCTGACCAGGAGTCACTCCTGATCATAGCACCAGGAACAATTCTTGAGCACCAGAGGGTATGGTTCCCAAACTAAACAAACAAACAAAAAACAAACAAAATGAAATCCTGCTAATAAAAATATCACAGGTATATGGAAAATGTATAAGGTAAAAAAGTTAAGTTCCAACCCTGAATTCAGAATGGGAGAAAATCAGCACAGACAGTGCTAATTCCAGGGAACCATGGAGAAACTTTGTGGTCTGAAAGGAAACTCCACCAAACATAGCTGACTTATAGTCAGAAGAAAATTGTTTAAGATGCTAAAAATGTAGCTCAAGTGGTAGAGCACTTGCCTTCTAAGTACAAGAACTACTTTCTATTTCTGGCTCCCATGGCGTAACAACAAAGACTTAAAATTCCTTTGTTTGTTTTTGTTTTTGGGTCACACCCAGTGGTGGCACTCAGGGGTTACTCCTGGCTCTATGCTCAGAAATTGCTCCAGGCAGGCTTGGGGGACCATATGAGATGCGGAGACTTGAACCACCGTCCTTCTGCATGCAAGGCAAATGCCCTACCTCCATGCTATCTCTCTGGCCCCAAAGATTTAAATTTTTTGGTAATATCCACACAACCACTTATTCTAAAAAGTCAGGATTGGAAACTTCCTTGAACCTCTCTTGATGCCTAGCAAGGCCTTCATTGCTCTGTCCTACAAAGTACACAGCACTCATCCTGAAAACAGATGATTCTGCAAGATCAATGTTTTCACTGATGACCTTTCCATATTGTATCTTCTTTAGATAACAAAAAGAACAGATTTGATGTATTACATACTATTCCTGCCCTTTATCTTTGTTTGGGTAGGCTCTACCTCACAATGCTCAGGACATATTCCTGGATCTATGTTCAAGGATCATTTCATGCAGGGGTTAGGTGTGGTGCCAGGAATTGAGCCTGGCTTAGGTACGTGTAACACAAGCTCCCTTGTCCACTGAACTATCCTTCCTGCTCTACTATTTATTTTTATCTTGATGCACACAAAAAGAAAAGCAATGTAGATAAATACATTTGGGGATTTCAGAATCCAATGATCACTTCATAACCTAAGATATTAAGGCTTTTGAAAAACAAAATGTGCTCTAATCAAATCCAAACATTAATCTACTCATGCGAAGCTGCTGTAAGCATCACCTGTTCAATATATTCAATTCTTTAGTAAAAAAAAGAAATTAAAGTGCTATGTCTTACCTTTAAGTTTGAGTGTGTAGTAAAATTACAAAAGTATTATGGATTTTAGTTCAGTACTAAAAATGTAAAGAGAAAAAAAATAGAGGGCTAGATAGATAGCATAACCAGCTAATTTGCATATAGTTGGCCCCAGTTTGATCCCTGGCACCCTAAATCATTTCTGAGTTCCAGCAGGAGTGATTCCTGGATGCAGAAGTGGTCAGTACGCCTTGAAAACAGTGGGTATGGTACAAAACCAAAAAGCAAAGTAGAAAAGAACTGTGAAAAGTGAAACATCCAATGTGGGGGGGGGGGGAGAAAAGAAAGAAGACAAGAGAAATCAAGGCGAAAACTTTGCTTAATCAGAAGGTAGAAGCATGATCTAGTTGCAACTAACCAATGTTTAGTGGAAGGATCTGGTGAGATTCCTCATGACTTTTCATGGCATGACAGAGGTTTTCTCAAATAGCTCTCAAAAGGAACAAAAGTTCAAAGAACTTCAGTGTGTTCTTGGTAAGTTAATAAACTACTGGTGTCATCATTAAATGGACTAAACAGGCCTACCAGGAAGGGCTGTATTAGGATTAAGTTCAGTGATATTTCTTCTATGTAAAATTCTTACTAAATAACTCAATAAAGGGTTGATTATTCCTACATTTTGGAAAACTAAACTAAACTAAACTTAATTAAACTTAAGGGTACATGGGGCCTGGGAGACAGCATGGAGGTAAGGAGTTTGCCTTTCA
>PVKC010020038.1:0-18816 GCA_004027635.1 Crocidura indochinensis
AAGTACTTAGAGGCTGTTTCTGACTGCTCGATAGTCAATTCTGCAGTACTCATGGGATCACGTGGTGCTGAGTTGCAATGAAAGCCTTTTGCATGGAAATCATGTGTTCAGTCTATTGAAATATTCATCTGGTCCTATGGCTTTTTTTTTGGCTTGCTTTTTGGACCACTACCAGCTCTGCTCAGGGTTTATCCCTGACTCTGTACTAAAGGATCATCCCTGAAGGATTCCCTGGAACATCAGATTTCCAGGGATCAAATCTGGATTTGCAGCATGTAAGGCAAGTACCCTATGTGCTATATTATACCCCAATCTATTTTTCACCTCTTGTAATGTACTTTTTTTTAAAAAAATAAACACAATTCAATGAATTGATGTATAGGAACAACTTCAATTCTGAACACAGTTGTGATAAAACAATAACAACATGTTTTCTCTACACTGCCTCAGTCTGCACTACACTGGATCATTTCAGTCTGTTTTGTTCTTTTCTAAAATAAAGTGGAAGTAGAGTGAAATGTTAAGACATTTGATTATCTCTAGGCAGGGGTCTCAAACTTGCGGCCCGCGGGCTGCAAACGGCCCTCCATACAACATTTTGTGGCACTGCCCTAGAGGAATCTTTTTTGTTTTGTTTTGATTTAGTTGTTTGGGTCACAGCCCCAATGTTCAAGGTTTAGTACCAACTTTGCACTCAAGGATCACCCCGACTTTGCCTCCTGTGGCCCGCAGGTAAATTGAGCTTGAGACCCCCTGCAGAGGGATATTTGATCAGATTAGGACAGTTTGAGTTTGTGAGTGTTTTTCGGATATAAATACCTCTACCTATTTCTCAGAGGTATCTGATATAACGAGTATTCCATGTTCACAAAACTTATAGAGCTGGAAAGTCAGAAAAACAATTCAAAAGGTTTTGTTTTACTAAAAAACAAAAAATTAAATAGTAATGTGGAATTGTGTATAATTGTAAATAACTTCTCCATGGTCTGCATTTGCACATGGTAGTAGAAATCTGGATATATTTTGCATAAAAGTATGGACGGGTATTTATTTTGTTATGATCAATTTTGCTTACTACAATCTATAATGGTATATTGGGCTAGAGAACATGCTCAAAATCAAATATGCCAACCAAATGTAATTTCTTACAGAATATTAAAATTTATACCAAAGAGGTTCAATGGTTTTTGGTATATAATTTAGGGATGTCTCAAAACTGAGTTCCATGACCTTTTCAGCGATTTGTCTTGTCCTCTAGAGACTGTGAAAGAATATTTCTGATGCGAGGATAAGTGTATATTAGTAAATACATGCTTTATCCAGCAGATGGTGTGTTTGTAGCAATTTTTCCCATCCTTCATCCATACCCCCCCCTAAAATATCAACCACTTGGCTTCTGTCAGAATTTGCTATGTGCAAGGTATCATACAGTTCTGCTAAAATACAATATAAAGGTTAGAGAAAGATCAGAAATAAATTCTAAATTGAACATGGATTTCAAGAACCATCTCTAAAAGAGTCTAGAAATTAATAGACCATAAAATGATGAAAAGCCCCAGATGACATCAAAGAAATCTCTTGCCTTCTTTTAAAGAATTCTGTTTAATGCATAATTCACGGGGCCCATGCAACATTCTGGGAAACTTTTGGAGGAATATCAGCCTTTTAATTCAAAATTATGCACTCTGGGAAATATTTGGTGTTGAAGGTAGCATGCCTAGTAGAAAATATACACCAGCAATCAAATTGCAATTACAAAGGAGATTAAAACATGATTTTAAACTGATTAACTCCACCCCAGGGCTACTAGCTGCTTGGTAAACATAGCCAGGGAGCTTCAATGAAAGGGAACCAGTAATTAAAACTTCTAACCCTTTCAGCTTTGTTAGGGTGACACCATAAAATTCTAAAGAAAAGGGAAGGAAGTTTTATTTCAAATAGTCTTGGGAGGATAGCTTTATATATGCTAGAGGGTGTATGTTTCTGACATTGTTTACTAGTTGTTTTTGAGAATTATTTATAATATTATTAAAAGAATAACTTAAAAGCTATTCATTTTTGTACTCGGAATATAAAGGCTGTGAAGTATAATGAAGTATAATGTGAAGTATAATGAGTGATAATGACACAGTCATATAATAAACATAGCACATACTTTATAAAGTACTCATTTCTTTAGAGGTGTGCAGTTAATAAAGAGTCATCTATGTATATCTTTTTTGTTTTTTGGGCCGGTGACGCTCAGGAATTACTCCTGGCTATGTGGCTATGCACTCAGAAATTGCTCCTGGCTTGGGGGACCATATGGGACGCTGGGGGATGTAACCGTGGTCTGTTCTGGGTCAGCAATGTGCCAGGCAAACGCCCTAAAGCTGCACTATTGCTCTGGCCCCCTATGTATATCTTTTGATTATGTTAGATGGCTTATTGTCTTCTACTGTTTATTTTTTTAAATTAATCTGTCCTAGATTTTGGAAAAATCTAATGCAGAGGGTGGGAAAATGATTTAGTGATTAACGTTATCTCTGTCCCATACCTATCTTCTTAGGTGTCAGTTCCTTGAGGATCCATTTTCACCATCTTTCATCAGAATATGATCCTAGCAATTACAAACAACAGCTATGATTCATTCTTTATTGAAGCTACAATACTTGATGATAACTCTGTCGAGCCATGCTTGACATGTCTTGGAAAGACTAAATGTCAAAACATTTCTAGAAGAATGAAGTTAATATAATAGTATGTCAGATGGTACAACCCCCAGATTTCTGACCATACATACATATTCTATGTCACTTTAAATAGGGTCCAGGTTATAATCCCTATTTAACAGGATGTATTCACTATTATACATATTAAATTTTTCAGTGTTTAGTTCATATTTTATTAACATATTTTTTCAACCAAATCAATATGCTACACTTACCTGAAAGAAATTTTCACTTTAATAATAAAAATGCTTAAAAATGAAGATTGAGGGTCAATTTATGTAAGGTAGAGAAAAGGTGCAATTTAGTGGTGAACTTAACATGGAAATCACATATTAGTTTTTAATTAAACACTGACACTTACATAGTGCTGTAATTATAGTGCTACTTGAATAAAACAATAATAAAGAATAAGTAAAATTGATTAAAATTCAACTGGAACTATCTGAACCTAGAGATAAATAACTGATTAAACATAGGGATATATAGGCCTCGTTTTAAAGACGTTTTATTGTTTCATTGTAGCAACTTCTCTATAAGCAGATTGAGAGATTAAGATATTTTGGATGATGCCCAAGACATTTCAAATTCTAAAGACCCATGAAACTGGAAACGTGTTTTCAAAGATGCTCTGAAACATAATTAATTACTGAGTTAGGCCCTTAGAGACAGGAACTGCTTAAAGCATGATATGGACCTTTTATCTAGTTAATTAGCTTTATAGGAATAATTTTGCACATTTAGAAAATGAGTATTGATTTTATTACTTGAAACACAATACAATTTATTTTTATGTTTTACTTTCACATTAGGGAAAAAAGGAAATAATCTTAGAACTTGAAATAACTCTGAAAGTTGTGATAATAACAAGGACGCTGTGATTCGGTCTTTTTTTTTTTATCAAATTATATTTTCTTTTCTTTCTTTTTTTTTTTTTTTGGTTTTTGAGCCACACCTGGTGATGCTCAGGGGTTACTCCTGGCTGTGTGCTCAGAAGTCGCTCCTGGCTTGGGGGACCATATGGGAAACCGGGGAATCGAACTGTGGTTCGTCCTAGGCAAGCGCAGGCAAGGCAGGCACCTTACCTCCAGCGCCACCGCCTGGCCCCCAAATTATATTTTCAAAGCAAAAAAATTTAAGTATAATATACACCATATAGATCATTTTATTTGAGATAAGGGGCTTTGGTTTGTCTCTTTTTATTTAGTTATATAAAACAAACATATGAATGAACTAGTCTTCAAAATATTGATGTAATAATTCATTTTGATCCTAAATTCAACGTGACTAAGTGAGTTTATACCTTCCACCTGTCATTTCCTTAAAAATACCAAGTTGTGAAAATGTCATATTATTGTCTTCTCCAAAAGATTAAGTTTTCCACATTAAAAATCTCCTGGGATGAGATTACCTGATGTTCCCTGACTGAGCTATAAGGAATTTCTTGTCGGTTTCATCTTCCTTCACAACTTTAATTCAATTAAGATTCAAGTGGGTTTTGAAACTAACGAACCATCTGTTGCTTGGAATAAAAGAACAGCAAAGACCAATTTAAACTTCTTAATAGAAATGTCTTAATAGGAAAAATTTTGAGCATGGCGTTTAACATTCTGTAACTGCACACTACAAGCTTTCCCCTACATTTTACCTCATTGTCTTGCTATATCATTGTATTGCCACAGGCATGTAGTAGGCTTGATCCTGATTTGGTGTCTTCTGTGAGACTGAAAAGCAGCAGAGCTGATTAAAATGTGATTGATAACTGATTGATATTGATCTGATATGTGCAATGCCAAGTTGTTCAATATTCTCCACATAATTAAGCCTCATAGCAGTAAAATTTTCTCTGAATGGTGCAACTGGGAGTGTGGGGACAGTTCAGAGAAAGAGAAAGTCATATACCTAGTGCGGAGAAAAAAAATGGTTTCTGAGTGATTTAATTGTTTTTATTGGTTCCTTTAGGAATAAACTAAAATGGCTAAAAGTTCAAAAGTTGACTATAATAGGAATCTACTAAAAATAAAAGACATAAAGTTAAATGTGTTTTTTTAGCCCTTCAGCAAATTTTTACTATTGTCCGTTATCATAAAATTTTCCTCTAATGATGGCTTATGAGGCAAGTGAATGCTACCTCATGTGCTATAAACAAAAGTTATGGTTGGAATGACCTGCTGTCAGTTCCTGCTCTTCCATCACTACTTTTTACCTGTTGTATCCCTTATGGTGAAATTCAAACAAAAATAGATGCTCTGGGCAATTTTGTCATGAACTCCAAACAGAAAAATATGACCCTTTTGTTCAGGACAAGGAATAGTATAGATTAGATGAAATTTTGATGAAGTAGTAAAAATGATCTGTTGCTTTAGTAATAATAAGAGATTAATTGAGAAAACTAACCAGTGGTAATTCTATATTATATTTGCATGGATTTTTGTGTGTAATTATCATGCTTTAATAAAAATTCTAAAAAAAATTTTAAGGTTCTTTCAAAGAAAGATCCATTTATTTGCTCTTTGACATACTTGGACTCAGAGAGTTTGAATAACTTACTCTGGACCTAAGACTAGTTAATTTCACAACTTGGGAAAACTTATTATCACTGATACTCTGTTATAATTTATATTATAATATTTTATTATAGGCAAGTTATCTGTAACTTGTGTTATCTTATAAGATAGTCATTAAACAAAGTAACAAAGTGTAGTTTAAAGAAGATACTTAAACATAAAGGAGAAATATTTTAATTAATAAATTATATGAAGTGGAATTTGGGGAACCAGTCAAGATTACCATGTCATTTTTTAAAATTTTTATTTTGATCATATTGGCTTGCATATCTTTCACAGTATTATTTTAGGTACATATTAACATCGAATCAGGGGAATACCCATCACCAAATTTGTCCTCCCCGCATCCCTGTTCCTTTCCTGCAACCCATATCCCCCACCATCAACCCCTGGACTGCTAGAATAGGTGGTCCCCTCTTTGTCTAGCTTACTGTTAGTGATCATATATCTGTTTGGTCCTTTACCATGTCATTTTTTTATAAATTTGAAAAATATGTAAGTCCTGATGATACACAGAACACATAAACGTTATTTTTCTTCAAGATAAAAGCAGTAACATCAGGGGTGAAATGATAATAGATAGCAGGTAGGTTACATGTCTGGCATGCGGATATCCAAATTCAATCACTAACATTCCATTTGGCCTCCTGAGCTCAACAGGAGTAATTCCTGAGTGCAGTCAAGAAGAACCCCTGAGCACCACCATTTGGTGTAAGCTAAATACCAATAAGTAAACAAACAAAGCCGTATATCACATTATAAATTTCCAACAGAATGCCAATTTTAATTTGTAACCATGCTAATCTTGAAAAAAGAAAGTTTGTTCTTATGAGGTATCCAAATATGGGTTTTGAATAATGCTGATCAAATCACTTAATGATGACCTAAATCATATAATTAGTTTCAACTTTTTATTTAAGAAATGTTGAGCAGAAATTTCTAGTAGCTTGATATTTTCTATGAAGAATATGATTGTGTAAACCATTACAGGTAAGAATCCAGGTGATTTTCATTAGAATAGAAACTTCAAGGTCATTATAATCCAAGATCAAGATATTTGACCTGCAGGTGAGAAGTTAGTGACTCTAGTTTGGGGCTCTTTGAGGTGTCTACACATTAAATTTATGCAAATATCCACCTAAGTTTAAAATAAATAATTCTTCAAGTTCCTCTCAAGAGGTCTTTTTTGAGCTACCCCATTCTACTATTAACCCCTAGTTAGAATTTGCATTACCTTCAGCAACATTTAAGTAGCACTGTTATTTTACAAATAGTAAAAAAAATACTGAAAAAAATCAAATAACTATTCTATGTACAAATTATTTTGAAAATTTAAAGTTCTGGGACTAGAGAGAAAGCACAGCTTTAGGACGTTTGCCTTGCATGTGGATGGCCCAGGAGGGACCCAGTTAGATTACTGACATCCCATATGGTCCCGCAGCCTGCCAGGAGCGATTTCTGAGTGCAGAGGCAAGAGTAACCCCTGAGTGCCACTAGGTATGGTCCATCAATCAATCAATCAATCAATCAATCAATCAATCAATCAATCAATAGTTTAAAAAATAAAAAATATATAATTTGAAGTTCTGTATGTAAAATTCAAGGACTCTCTTGCCTTAATGCTTGTGCAATAACTCTCAATGCATCCTGATCTATATTAGGTGTCAAGACCTATACTTGTGTCTTCTCAAATAGCAATTTAAACACACAATCACATAATTTTTCTTTGAACACTTTCCTTTTCTGTATCTGACATAGGAAGATGTTTCAATAACCTATGAAAAGATGACTTAAGACTTTGATCAGTGAGAAGCAGGACATTTCTTGATGGATATAGTATTAATAATGTATTGTTTTAGGGATAGAAGTAGGCCACCTAACTAGCCACTTATTTTTCACAGAATTGTCAGAAGAATTTGAGGATTGATGAAATCAAACAATTAGATTAGGGGGCTATGTTCTGAGGGAAGACAAGTTTACGAAGAGAAGAAAAGCCTATTATCACCTTGATATTTAGGGCTAAGCAAAAAGCATTCAGGGATTCTTTTCTTTTGTTCATAATGTGATCAACATTTGTGTGATAGAAAGTCTAGATACAGAGTCTATAAATTTAGGCAGAAAGATTATTATTTTATAAGTACCTCTGTTCAGTCAAGTCTAGAATATAAAAATAATCAATAGAAAAAGTAAAATTATCTGTGCCTAATTTGTAGTTTGCAAGGGAGACAATTAAAATCCTGGGGGATTTTAATAAAAAGCTTACTTTGTAGATATTAAAATGTCTAAGAATGTAAGTATTTATAGAAGGTAGTTTTTAGATGCCAACAATGACAGGTCTCTAGGAATCTAGGAATCTTTTTTAGCATTTTTGATGTGTAATCATAATTTTAAAATATAAAGATTAAATAAATTGATATTTAAATTTAATTTAAAATATTCTAAATCTTTTGTATTGTTTCTGTTGTTTCTCTTAGCTACTCCTAATGGCCTGTAATCATATAAAAGCTAAAAATTGTTACAAGTGCCTCTAAAATCTAGAATCAATGCATCTGAGACCTCACCTCCTGTCTCTTCCATGTTATTCCATCGATTCACAGCAGCCTCTTTGTTTCCACAGGACCACACTTAGTTGGTGTTCACTTCATACCTTCTTTTCTTAAGATTTATGTGTCCTCCCTCCCACTCCCAAATTTCAACACTTCTTTCTCACTTTTTTCATGTTTCTGCTCACGTGTTTTATGTGAGATTTCACCAGCTATTTTTTTTTATAAAACACTAACACCCAACCCAACACAAACCCTGTACACTCTACTTTTCTTTCAGTGATTAATTTTTCTCCACATCTCCTTGATGTGTTATGTGAGGCATTTTTCTTGCTTATTTATGGAACACACCTTGGAGAGAATAGGACCTTTGTTAGGTTTCCTTGCTTAATACTTGGACTAGACAGGTATGGAGTGTACTGGTCAGTAATAAATATGAAATTTTTTAAAATATGGAACGCTTCACACATTTGTGTGTCCTCCTTGTGCAGGGGCCCTGCTAATCATCTCTGCATCATTCCAATTTTAGTATATGTGCTGCCAAAACGAGCACTAAATATGAAATTTTGATGTGATAGTTACTTGCTCTTTCTTTTTTATAATCTCATTCATTTCTGGAATTCTTTCTGGTTGGGAATAAAATATAGTTTACCACTTTCTTTAACCACATCCAGAAAATTTCATTCTACAAGGAATATGAATAATTTAGCCATATAAACGATAAAAATCTAGTTTTTGTTTGCTTGCTTTTGAAGCCACAAATAAGGTATGTGGTGTTCTGGGTTTACTCTGGGCCTGTGCTGAGAAATCACTCCTGGAATGATTTTGGGAATTATATAGGGTGGTGGGAATTGACTTTAAGCTGGCTGCATGCAAGGTGCATGTCCTACCAGCTTTATTATTTCTCAGGTCCCTGTTACTCACTATCTCTCAAGTCTCTTCTATCTATTTTGGACACTCACTCAACATATCTATAGGGCTTCTAGAATATAAAGTTAGTAAGCTACCAGTATCAGGTAGGTATGCCTTCCCACTAAAACTTAAGAATGTGATTTCTGGAGTGCTAATTGATTTGCTCTAAGTTTCAAAGTTATGCAGAAGTAAATCCTGAATGAATATAAACATTGTGGATTAATTGTCTTTTGATTTTATCAGTGCCAACATTCTCTCAAGACTCTTCATCTATAACCAAACCAGGTTGATTTTTCTCTTGACAGATTTTTTTCAGACAGGAATCATTATGCTACCCCTTTCTTTTAAAGACGGAGGAACACATCACTGAATAATGATCAAAGACCATTATTTCTTTTTATTTTATGTTGGACAAGTGACTTCACCCCACCCATTATTTATCTTTTCATCTAAAAGCGATCAATAATAATATCTAATCAACTTGGTTCACATAATTCTGAAAGGATCTAATGAATGTGTGTTTACAAGTGATTTTACAATGACAATGTGCTAAGTGACATACATGTCTACAACTATTATTGGAACTTAAATTCTGAGTTGGCAGAAATCTATAGTTCAGCTTCTTGACAAGTGCTTCTGATACACTATCAAATACAAGAGAAAAGAAAATATACTTCTTAGTAAAAAGAGAAAAGCCTACATATTCAAGGGAATCATGTGAACTTATTGAATTTAAACCCTGGCCTAGTAGCTTGGATTAGTAAATATAAACTGTATGTGCCAGCAAGAAGGATAGAAAGGCTTGGGATTCAAACTCTTGCTTGTTCACTTTTTCTGTTGTCAAGTTAATTGATCTTAGTTCACTTTAAAAATTATATGCCAGCCTCCTAAATATAGTTGACACTTTAAATTAAATTATGACACAATGTTCTAACTAAACATAAAAGAAAATGTGACTTTCCTTTACTTTTCACATAGTTTAACCAATTATTTAGATCAGTACAAAAGATGTTTGCAAAACAAAGGGTAGATAAAAATCAAATAAATTTCTATGCTGAAAAGAGAAAAATTTTCTAAAAGCTATTACCCATAGTATAAAATTGATAAAGATAAGTTTAAATGGCAAAAAACTTGCAGTAAACAAAACAATTTTTAATCAGTTTAAACTCTTGCTTTTCTTTGAGAAACATTTTATTTATATTTTTCACTTAAAACATTTCTAGAAATGACAGAGTTCTAATGAGTAAAAATGGAAAGGATATAAATAACTGCATGCTGCAAGATGACTGAGAAGATAATTTTTATTTATTAAAATTGAAATAATCACGTTGAAGATCTTATTGATGTACAAATAATTTAGGGACAGAGTATACTTTAAGTACTTCCCCTCCCCCTATAAAAGATGGTACCATAGTTTGTGATTGAATAGCTTTTAAATGAAACTTCACAATAAATAAAAACAGTGGTTGATATTTGAAATATTGGTTGTGGTGGAGATGAATATGACAAAAGTCATAGCATTAACCTCTTTATAAAATGAATGAATAAATAAACTTAGAAGATAAGTACTAGGTGATTCCACTTATTTGTCATACATAGAATAGCAGTAGAAGTGAATGCAAGGTATCAAAGGTAGGCAGTATTTAGTTTTTTCTTGATCCTAGATTATAAAAATGAGAAGATCAGGAAAAAAGATATTTAGAGGAGAAGAAGAGATGGCTAGGTGGTAATAGGTGTTGGGGGTAGGGATCAGGGGCGTCAAGTAGAGGCATATCTTTATCTAAACCACAGAGCCAACAACACTGCAATGAGGATATTCAAACTACAACCAATGTTAAAAAAATATCCCTGTTGGGGCTAGACAGATAGCACAGTGGTAGAGTATTTGCCTTGCACAAAGGTGACTTTGAACAGGCCCAAGTTCGATCCCATCTATCCCATATGGTCACCAGTGCCTGCCAGGAGTGATTTCTGAACAGATCTAGGAGTAACTCCTGAGTGCTGTTGGGTGTGCTGACCCTCCTCCCCCAAATGCCTAGTAAGGAGGCAGTTTAAAATAGGGGCATGTTACAAAGGTCAAATCCAAATGGATTAAAGACCTTAATATTAGACCTGAAGCCATAAGGTATATAGAACAACACATAGGTAAAGCACTCCATGATTGAGACTAAAGGCATCTTCAAGGAGGAAACAGCACTCTCCAGAGGAGTAGAATCAGAGATAAACAGATGGGAATATTTTAAGCTGAGAAGCTTCTGCATCGCAAAGAAAATTGTGCCTAGGATACAAAAGCCACCGACAGAATGGGAGAAGCTATTCACCCAATACCCATCAGATAAAGGGCTAATATCTAATGTATACAATATACTGACAGAACTTAACAAGAAAAGAACATTCAACCTCATAAAAATAGGAAGAAGTGAACAGATACTTCCTCAAAAAAGAAATATAAATGGCCAAAAGGCACATGAAAAAATGCTCCACATCACTAATCATAAGGGAGGTGCAATTCAAAACAACGATAAGATACAATCTCAAGCCCAGAGACTGGCACACATCAAAATGAATAAGAACAATTGATGCTGGTGGAGATGTGGAGAGAAAGGAGCTCTCATTCACTGCTGGCAGGAATGCCTTCTAGTCCAACCTTTATGGAAAACAATATGAAGATTTCTCAAAAATCTGTAAATTGAGCTCCCATACGATCCAGCTATACCACTCCTAGGGATATACCCTAGGAACAAAGAATAAAATTCAAAAATCCCTTCCTCACACCTATATTCATTTCAGTGCTATTTATAATAGCTAGACTCTATGCCCAAGATGCCCTTCAACAGATGAATGACTAAAGAAACTGTGATGCATATAGACAATCAAATATTATTTAGCTATCAGAAGAGATGAAGTCATGAAAATTTTCCTATCATGGATATACGCAGAATCGATTATGCTGAGTGAAATAAGTCAAAGGGAGAGAGATAGACACAGAATAGTTTCACTCATTTATGGGTTTTTAGAGAAATAAAAGAAATTATTGAAATAATATCATGATCTGAATATCATGATTCATATGAATAATACCATTATCTGAAGCCATGATATAAAGAGAAATAACTACCCCAACAACTATGGTGACAATATTAATGAGTGAGAGAAGTAAAATGCTTGTCTGGGTGGGGTGGAACTGGGGACATTGGTGATGGAAATGTTGCACTGATAAAGGGGGGTATTCTTTATATTACTGAAACCTAACTACAATCATGTCTGTAATCAAGGTGCTTAAATAAAGATATTATTTAAAAAAAATAGGGGCATGGTGGAAAGATATCTGGGGATATTGGTGGAGAGAAGTTGAAACTGGTGGTGGGAATAGTTTTGGAATATTGTATGCTTGAAAATTCTATTATGAACAACTTCATAAATCATGGTGTCCTAATAAAAATTAAAAAATATATTTAGGGAAAAAGCTCTAATTTATCAAATACCAATTTTATTTTGAAAAGAAAAGCTTAATTTGTGAGTTTAAAACAAACACTACCATACAAGAAAACCATTTAAGTATTCTCCATCATATACAACAGATAGTTCTCAAGTGAAAAATTCTGGAATAATTTCAGAACCATATTTTCCCTTTTATTTTTTATCAATTTGCTTTTAATTATGTAAAGAGGGTTATAATTATAGAGACAATGGGGTAACTGGGAAGACAAATGCAGTCTTAAATAGCATTTAAAACACACTGACTTGTATCCTGATTATGTTTTTCTTTTTTGCAATTTACAATTGATTCTCGGAAAGAACAGTATGAAGTTGTGCATATCGATCTACTGCAATTTGATCCTCTCAGAGGAAGGAGTGAAGTACATAATCAGGCGCTTTTTTATGAATCATTCTTTACTGAATATACCATTATAGCAATTAACAAGAAAGTTAACAAATTTCTTTCGAGACAGGGAGTATTTGGGGAATGGATTGTTTATTATTATGGCAATGCATATAATTAGTCTGAGTCAAGTGATCTAACAGTAAAACTGCATTCTTCTAGATATTATCTTACTTTCTACTCCTAAGGGATAAATAGAAAATACTGTATAATTAGGAAACAACAGATTGGGTTAGCTTTGAAATCTACCTTATTTTTCATTTTTGGGAAAGTTATCTAACTCCATTTGGTTTTATTTAAATGTATAAAGATGGGAAAATAATACTTCTTAGACAGTAATTTTATAAAAATTTATAAAATATATTAAATGACTATATTCACGAGGTAAAAATCGCTCCCTTCCACCTGAATTTCAGCCAAGACTAATAAAGTTCTAATATGAAGATGATAACAAGATAAGATAAAATAACAATTACAAAATCCAGGTATTTGGAAATAATTTACATAATGATACTGAAAATGTACATTTCAGATTTAATCTAAAATACCCATACCTTACCACTTCAGTTTCACTTTCATATCTGCACAGATATGACATTTAACGCTTGGACAAAAAATTGAACAAAAAAGGAATATTTCAAAAGTTGTAAACCCCCAAATTAGAGAAAAAATACTGATTGTCAAATATTTCATAAAAGAAAAGAAAATGAGACAATACTTCTAAATTTATTCAAAAGGTCTCTTTACCTTGATAGTGAAACTATATAAAGATATTATAAGAAAATTACAAGCTAAAAGTAAACACAGAAGCAAAATTTCTTAACAAGCTATTAGTAAAGCAAATTTAATAATACATGAAGAGAATTAAGAAGAATTTATTTAAATGATGTAAGTATGGCTCAAATTAATCATTGTGATTATTCCAATATTAGCAAAGTAAAGCAAAAAACCCCACATGATTATATTGATAAACTTGGATAAATATACTTAATAAGATTTGGCATCCACTCATTCTAAATATCTTATTAAAGTGACTATTGGGGAACATGCCACAACATAATAGATACCAAGCATGAAAAAAATATAACTAGTTCAATGGTGAAGTGCTGAAAGATTTTCTTTTATGACTAAGGATGCTACAATTATTTCTACTCAGTTTAGTTGGAGCAATTAGGAAAGAAAAATAAATGGCAATAAATAAGCAAGGACTATATAAGTTAAAATTTTTTGTAGATGACATGATGTTACATAGAGAAAATTACATGCTATGTGTGAAAACCAAACCAATTATAAATTTAGGAAATATTGTAGTTAGTAACATTTTTGTCATAATGGAGATCAAACCTAGGGCATCAAACGATCTAGGCAAATCTGCTGCCACTGTGTGGCATCCTCATTACCTTAAGTAAGTTAATTTTATTTAAAAATTAAAAATAAATGTATGAGATTAGTTTTCTTTTTATGCACAGTGATTTATCAATCTGCTAGAAACAGTAAATATCACTCTATCAGGAAAAGAAATTTAGAATACAACCACACAAGGCTGAGGTGATAGCACAGTGATAAGACATACCATGGTTAGAATCTCAGCATCCTATATGGTCCCCGAGCCTGCCAGGCAGGAGCGACTTCTGAACATAGTCCAGGAGTAACCCCTGAGTGCTGCCGAATGTACAAAAAGAATACAACCACACATACTCTGATTTCTCTTCAGTTTGGATAAATCTTTTGCCATTTACTAGTTGCACTTAAAATAACTATAAATCACCTAAACTGCTTCAGCATTCCATTGCCAGTTCTGACCTGCCTGCTCTATCTGGTCCTATCTCAGATTCATCTGCTGAGAGGTGAACTCTGTGGAAAAAGGGATGCAAGGATGGTTCAATATACACAAACGTCAACATAATATATCACATTAGTAAAAGGAAGAATAAAAACCGCATGATCATTCCAATAGATGCAGAGAATGCATTTGACAAAATCTAACACCCATTCATGATGAAAACCCGCAGCAATATAGGTATGCAAAAAACCGTCCTTAAGATAGTAACAGTTACCTATAAAAAGCCCACATTCAAAATTATTTAATGGCAAAAACAAAAACAAACACAAAAATCTGAAAGCATTTCCACTAAGGTCAAGCATGAAACAATGGTGTCCACTGTCTCTATTCCTATACAATGTAGTATTGCAAGTTCTTGCAATAGTAATTAGACAAGAGAAGGAAATCAAAGGAATCCAAATTGAAAAAAGAGGAGGTCAAACTATAATTGCAGATGACATGATGATATACATCAAAGACCCTAAAGCAGGGGTCCTCAAATTTTTTAAACAGGGGCCCAGTTCACTGTCCCTCAGACCATTGGAGGGTCAGACTATAGTAAAACCAAAAATTGCGAACAAATTCCTATGCACACTGCATACATCTTAATTTGATGTGAAGAAACAAAACAGGAACAAATACAATAAGTGGCCTGCGGGCTGTAGTTTGAGAACCACTGCCCTAAAGATTTCACAAAAAACTCTTAGAAATAATAAACTAATACAGCAAAGTGACTGGCTACAAAGTCAATACACAAAAGATAGTTTCATTCTTTTATACAAATAACAACTCAAAGAAGAAAGAGTTAAAAGAGTCTATCCCAATTTAAAATAGTGTCCAAGGAATCAATCTAACAAGGGAAGCAAGAGACCTAAACTATCAAGTACCTAAGAATCAATCTAACAAGAGAAGTGAGAGACCTATACAACAAAAAGTTCAAAACACTTAAGAAAAAGATTAAAAAACACACAAGGAAATGAAAGAACATTTCAACATTACATTCTCATGTATTGGAAGAATCAATATAATTAAAATGATGATCTAACCTAAACTACTAAAAAGATTCAAAGAAATTCCTATTCAAATGCAAACAACATTCTTCAAAGACTTAGAACAATCAATTATGAAGTTTAAATGGAACCAGAAAACACCGTGTATAGCCAAATACAAATAATAAATAAAAGCAAAGAAGAAACTGGGAGGTATCTGGGGTCAGAGAGATAGAACAGCAGTAGGGCATTTGCCTTGTATGTAGCTGATCCAGGATGGACAGTAGTTCGCATCCCATACCTGCCAGGAGTGATTCCTAAACACTGAACCAGGAGTAACCCCTGAGTGCCACCGGGTATGACACAAAAACAAAAACAAAAGAGAGAGAGAGAAACTGGGAGGCACAGTTTCTAATTACAGTTTCTAATTTGAAGCTCTACTACAAAGCCATAGTGATCAAGTTAGCATGGTATTGGAACAAAGACAGACTTTCAGACCAATGGGTCTGAATAGAATGTACAGAGACAAACCCTTAAGTATATAGGCAACTAATCAACTAATCTTTGACAAGGGAACCAAGAACTTAAAATGTTGTTTAACTTCAACAAATGGTATTGGATCAATTGGATACCATATGTAAGATATTAAAGATTTATCTATATCTCACACCTTGCACAAAAGTCAATTCAAACTTTATTAAAGACTTTGAAGAACAGAATCCATACAATTCATTCAAACATAGGAAGAACATTCCAAGACTTAGACTTAGACCTCAAAGAAGTCTTTGATGACAGGTCACCAATGACAAGAGTTATATAACGCTCAAAATTCAGTGGCCATCATTAAGAAAATCATATTAATTCCCTCTCCTTGAATTTGGGTTATGAACTATATCTAGCTGGTATGCTTGTTCTTTGAATCCAGTAAGATCACTCTTGGTCTTTTGGCTAAGATCAAGTGAGGATCCAATAAGATTTTGAGTGTGTGGAAAGGACTGAGTCAAATGCTGATGCAATTTGAAAAACCAAGCTTATAAAGCAAATGGCATTTGCCATAAAACAGAGACCATGGCAACAGTAGGCTTACTTGAACTACCACCTCTGAATATGGCCCCACAATAAACAGAACACCTATTTTCTTCATTAGCTAAGAAAATGTGATTAATATAAATGCATCTGGATAGTAGAATCATCATTAGCTAATCTAGGTTTATTTGAATCATTATGGTTTTCTACATGAGGTTTAAGGCCTACAAGCCCTTGTGGATTTTTGGTGGGAAGATACTCAGTGTCCCACCCAACAGTGCTCAGGATTTACTCCTTACTCTGCTCATAGGGTCACTCCTGGTGGTACTTTAGGGTCCACATATAGTATAGGGGATGAAACTGGAGTTAGTTACATGCAAGGCAAGAGCCTAAAACCCATACTATCTTTACAGCCCCAATCTTTGTGAATTTATCATGTCATTTGCAAGTATTCATGTTAACTATGCTTTTAAGTTCACTGATCATTCTTGATCTCAAATTCTTGATCACTGCTACCTCAAACAATAAAATTGAATTGAATCATTTACACACCCCCCCCACAAATGGGAGAAGAAATAAACAGACACTTCTTCGAGGGAGAACAACAGATGGCCCACAGACACATGAAAAATGTTCATCATCACTTATTAAGAAAATCCAAATCAAGACAATGATGAGATATCATCTTATACCAGTGAGGATGGCACATATCAAGAATAATGGGAATGATGTCTATTGGTGGGTATATGGTGAGAAAGGAACTCTCCTCTAGTGCTAGTGGGAATGCTACCTGGTCAGGCCCCTATCAAAAATAGTATGGAGGGTTCTCAGTAAATTCAAAATTGGGCAGAACAGAAGAACATTCATCCACAAGGATGTATGCACACTGCTATTCATGGAAACACTCAGTATAATAGCCAAGACTTGGAATCAATCTAGATGAGTGGATCATGACAATGCTGTACATAGACAGTGGAGTACTATCATAGATGTAAGAAATAACACAATCATGCAATTTGCTGCAACATGGGTGAAACTGTAAGATATTATGTTCAATTAAATAAGGCAGAAAAATAAGGATAAATACAGAATGATATCACTTATATGTGGTATTAAGATTAATTGCAAGAACTACAGTTGAATGAAAATGAAATTAAAAGAAAGTTGTCTTGAACACCCTTAGTTCCAGAGTATAGAAAGTAGAAGGAAAGAAACTGAGTGGAAGAGGAGAAATACAGCTATGAAAAGATGGGGGCCAGGGGCCAAGTTGTCTCAGGTGCACTGGTAGTGTTAAAAATGGACAGAACTAAATATCCAAGCCAAAGGCAACAACAATGGAATCAAGAGACCCAAATTTAACAATCTAAATGTAAAATGGTGCTCTTATTCTGTCAGACTAGGGACAAAGGGGTGGTATGGGATACATTTGGAGAATATTGGTGGAGGCAGGTAGACGCAAGTCGTGTGATTGGCTCTGATTCATTGTATGTCTGAAACCCAACTGTAAAGGACTTTGTAAATTACAATGGTTTCATTAAAATAAAATTTAAAACATATAAATCACATTTTTATATAGCACATAAAGAATAAAGCAAATAAGTGATTTTGGTATTTTTATATTAGCACCCTGGTGGTGCTAAGGCCTTGCTCTTGGTTCTTTGCAGACATCACTCCAGGCAGAGCTCAGAAGATCTTATGGGTGTTGAAGATTGAAATTGATTTGGCTCCAAGCAAGGCAAGTGCTTTACCCACTGTATTTTAGAGTTTCAATTTTATAAAATAAGAAAATTATTATAAATTAATTGAGTAAGAGATAATATACCTTTACACTAAAAACTATAAATCATTTATGAAAAATTAAAGAAAATACAAATGAAAATTATGCTAATGTATTCCATTTTATTTGATTGGAATACTTAATATTAGTAAAATGTCCTTACAAAAGTTTAGAGAAATATATAGGTTAAATGAAACTCTTACCAAAATTTTCATAATATTTTTCACAGTAATAGAACAAACTATCCTAAGATTTCCATGTACGCACAAAAGACTCCAATAGCCAAAGCAATTTTGAGAATAGTCAGTCTTTACCCCTACTAATTCATAAGTAAATGATATATAAAGATATATAGCATTAAATCAATTTGATATTGGCACAAATAAGAATACAGATAGTAGGGCTGGAGAGATAGCATAGAGATAAGGCGTTTCCCTTGCATGCAGAAGGATGGTGGTTCGAATCCCAGCGTCCCATATGGTGCCTGAGCCTGCCAGGAAACAATTTCATTTTCTTTCTTTCTTTCTTTCTTTCTTTCTTTCTTTCTTTCTTTCTTTCTTTCTTTCTTTCTTTCTTTCTTTCTTTCTTT
>PVKC010020039.1:0-18879 GCA_004027635.1 Crocidura indochinensis
GTTATATGTACAGCTCGTATCCGTGCTCCTTGATACAATAATCACATATACTGTTTGTGTTGACCTATTAACATAGAATTTCTATAACTCTATGATGCCTGAGAGTTTCACAAGAATAGCTATTAATACAAAGTAAACCTTTATTACATTGACTACTGACTAACCTAGGTATCAACAGTTCAAAAAGACCATTTGAATACAATGGAATTCAATGAGACACAGACATTGAAAAAAATCAGTTCTAATATTTCCTAATGTTAGTCACATCACACACATACACAATGTCAAAGGAATAAGCCATGATAAAAGAAAAATAGTTCCTTTGTTCCTTTTCTTACCCACGAGTAAATCTCAGGGAGACAGTACTGAATTTTTTTTTACATGTCAAGATATAAAAGCATAGTAGTCATACACTTTGCAGCGTTTTCACTGTTCATAATAAAAAATACATTATGTATGTATGTATGTATGCAACACGAATCAAGATTTAGGTTGTTTTAGTAATTTCACATTGGAATTAAATATTTTTTATTTTCAAAGATTGAACATTTTATAATGCAATGAAGAAGAATAAAATTATAGTCTATTTATAATGATATTTACTAGCAAATATAAAATACTATGAAGTCAAAAACCTAATGTAATAGGAATGATGAGGGGCCGGGAGACATTATGCTTGCCTTGCAAACGAGTGACCTAGGTTCAATTTTAGGCTCCCTATTTGGTCTCCTGAGCATCATACGTGATACCTAAGTAAAGAAGGTTGTTGTATATTGTAGTCTGGACCCAAAACCTAAACCTTAAAAATATCCAGAAAGTATGATGTTTATAATTTAGTATACTTTGCTTTGATAATTAGAGATATCATGTTTGCATTTTGAAAAGTATCCAATACATTACGTAGACTTTTTTTTTTTGGTTTTTGGGTCACACCCAGCAGTGCTCAGGGGTTACTCCTGGCTCCATGCTCAGAAATTGCTCCTGGCAGGCACGGGGGACCATATGGGGCACCAGGATTCGAACCGATGACCTTTTGCATGAAAGGCAAACGCCTTACCTCCATGCTATCTCCCAGGCCCCCATTATGTAGACTTTTAAAAATTCAATGATGCATGGTTTCTCCATGCATACTTTAACACAGACTTCCAGTAGGAAAAAGAATATAGGATATACCTAACTTCAGTGACCCATAGAATTCACCATTACAGGTATACTTTATAAAGGGTAAATACAGAAGTTTTTGGCTAGATTTTTATTCTATTCCTAGTTCTTCTTTCTGTAGAACTTGGGGCCTATCTGATAATTTATTTTAAAAAATCTTTTCAGAGTTTAAGGAAAGTGCATGGGCAAGGTGTTTCCATTGCACTTGACAAATCCTAGCCCACATGCAGGTACCCTGTGCACTAACAGGAGCGATCTTTAAGCATAGAACTGGGAGTAAACAGTAAACTTCCAGGTGTAATTTAAACCATCTCAGACCCTCTTAAAAATATTTCTTCTGGGATCAAAACAATAAGCTCAATAGTATGGCATTTTCCACCCTGCATGTGGCTGATCCAGGACAAATGGATTGGGCGTCCCATATGGTCCCCCAAGCCAGAAGTGAATTCTGAGCTCTTAGCCAGGAGTAACCCCTGCTGTCACTGAGTGTGGCCCAATCCCCCTCCAATGTTTGTTCTGTGAAAATGAAGTCATGAAATTTTGTTATACATAGATAAGTATGAAATTATGCTGAGTTAAATGAGTCAGATGGAGAGACAGAATAATATCACTCATATGTGGGGTATAAGAAAAATAATAGATAGTATGATCACAATATCCACGATGATAGAGATGAGGATCAGAAGGATCAGTTTAAATGGGAAGCTTGCCACAAAGAGTAGGAATGCAGTTAAGGTAGTGAACAGTCCAAGCAACAATGATGGTTATAACTATAACTGATCACTCTAGGGAACTGGGTGCTGAAAGGGTATAAAGTAATATACATAATACCCCTTAATTTTAAATAGTGCAAATCACAATATCAAAAATTAAAAGAGAGGAGAGAAAGAACAAGGAGAGAGAAGAAGAGGAAGAAGAAGAAGAAGAAGAAGAAGAAGGAGGAGGAAGAGGAGGAGGAAGAAGAGGAGGAAGAAGAGGAGGAGGAAGAAGAGGAGGAGGAAGAGAAGGAGGAGGAAGAAGAGGAGGAGGAAGAAGAGGAGGAGGAAGAGAAGGAGGAGGAAGAAGAGGAGGAGGAAGAAGAGGAGAAGGGAGGGAGAGAGAGAGAGAGTGAGAGAAGCAAAATCCTGTCCCAGGGGCAGTCTGAAAGGATAGGAGGGAGGGAGGGAAGCTGGGGACATTGGAGATGGAAAATATGTCTAAAAAGGAAAAAAAGGAAGATAAAGGAAGAGAGAGTGAGAAAAGAAAAATGCAAGCTCCAGAGTTAGGAAGTGTAGAGGGTATCTGGAAGGGTAAGAAGGAAACTACTGAGGACATTGGTAGAGGGAAAGGTTAAGGTTAAGGTTGTTGTATATTCTATGATTGTAATTCAGTGATGAACTACTTTATTTTAATTTTATTTTATTGAAATCATTGCGATCTACAAAGTCTTTCATTGTTGAATTTCAGATACACATGAATCGGGGCCATTCCTATCACCAGTGTCAACCTCCCTCCACCAATGAACCTAGGTGCGCATCCTATACTACCACCCTTTGCCCCTGGCCTGTCAGTATAACAGGCCCATTTAAGTTTAGATTGCTAAAGTTTAGTCTCTTGACTCTATTGTCATTGACTTTTGCTTGGATATTTAGTTCTATCCTAATTTTTCCCCTAATTCCTAGCCCCTTTCCTTTATCTTCTTAGTTTTATAGAAAAAATGCAGAAGTATGTGGTTAAGCAAAGTAATCATGTCCCAAGGTTCTATGGAAAAGGTGAAAGCCCCTATTTAAAAGATAAGAAATAAAAATATAAAGCAGAAGAAAAAATGTTGGGGGTCATGTTTTTTTTTTCATAGGCCCAGCATAAGTTGGGGATATAATAGAAAGGAAAAACCTTTGGTCTGAAAACAGGGAGACTCTATCCATGAAGCATCCTGCCATAAGACCAATTAGAGGCTTGGGTATACTATGTTGTCAACCCCCAAAGTCTTTCTCTGTGGTCCCAGTAAAAGTTCTTCTCAATTACAGTTATCAGTCAGATTTTTGTAGTTGGAGATCCTGGTTTTTGCACAGATCCTATGCCAAATCATGAGCAATTATATCTGAAAAAAACAATAATAACAACAAAATGACCAGATGAACAACTTTATAATCACGCTGTTTAAATTAAAAAAATATTCTAAAAGTATTCCTCTATGGAAATAGTTAAAATTGTTGTTGAGGAATATTCATTTCTTCTGGACTGTACAGCTTCCTTTTTCTTTCCTTGAACAAGGGTGATTTTGAAATCTTTTTTAGTCCTTGTTCTTTGCATCTCTGGCACTACAATAGTCTTTTAAATATTAGTAACTTTCTGAAATTTCTGAAATGTTTCCAGTTCCCTCAGTCAAGGTTTTGTCTCATTATTTAAAAGATTATTAAACTTTAATTGTCTGCATAATTTTTCCTTCAAAAGCAAATAACTTGGACAATATGAAGTAATCTACTAAGGTGAAGTACCAATATAAATTAATCTTTACTGAAGCTGAATTGCATATTCTCACTGGTCCTCTGTCTTTAAGTGCCATTTTTATTATATTATCAGGCCCTGAACTATTTTCAACTATGAAAAGTTCTTATCCATTAACTTTCTACTCTTGCTATTTTCTGCTGGAAAATTAAACCAAACTCAATGGAGTACAGGTCTTTCTTGCCAACTCTATCACATTGACAGCTGCAGCTACTACAAGCTCAGTAGATATGTGGTTTGCTGTCCAAAATTCCCTATGACAATGACAGCTTTTCAGAAATTTTGCTGAGGCATAGTGAAAATTTCAAGTTACCTAGCCACTATATTATATTCTCATCTTCAGTTTGTCAGTGACTAATCAAATACCACTTAGTTTTTTTGTCATAGCAGAACGAGTCCAAGTACCATTTTGATACTTAACAAGTTAAGGGAAGTACAGTAAAGAAACTAAAAATCAGCTCCTTAATATATAAAAAATTGTTTTTATGTACATAGATACATATGTGAATTTATTATGAATGGTATATTAATCAGATATTAAGAAAATGTGTTATTCTTAATTACTTTATTTTGTATTAACAAAGCATATATAAAATACTGATTTAAGAATTTTTGCTGAATAAATTTGTTTGTTGTTTAGAAATTAAGTTTCTTTTAATTCTTACATTTAAAGAATATCCTTCACAAATGGAGGTAGAAGCAAATTGAAGAAATATTTTTTGCACTAAAAATAATCATGGTATTTAATTTCAAATCTATCTACAATTTTATGCTATGATTTTGTGTGAATCTTGTAAATTTAAATTTTATTTTCTCAAGGAATTTCTTGTAAAGTAAGCAAAAAACTGTCGATTTTGCTTTTGACAAATTCACTCAATTTTTGGGAGGGTACACCTTGTGACATTCAGGGGTTACTCTAGCTATGCACTCAGAAATCGCTCCTGGCTGGGGATAATATGGGATGCTGGATCAAACCAAGGTCAATTTTAGATAGGCAGTGTGCAAGGCTATAGCATGGCCCCTCCAATTTTTTAAGAAATTTTTGTTTTTGAAAATTTTCTAGGCATATGAGAAATTTTTTAGAGCACATGAGAGATAATTTTTAATGACAATTACATCTATTACTTCAATAACAGAAACAGAAATTAATACAATATCTCTTTTCAAAATGTGTCCCTAACATGGGATTCTTTTTGTTATCATTATCTCACTTGTTTATCAAAGTAATGCCTTTATCATTTTGGGTCTAAATTAATATTTTTGCCCTTTGTCTATTAGGCAGTATAGCCTTTGATAATCACAAGTTTTAAAAAAAATAGTTACTGACCTGAGGTACTGAGGAAGACACTAGCGTCAATTTCCCAGGGCCTACAGGAAAGTTGAAGAAGACATAGTGAGGAGCAAATGAGAGCATCTGACACAACTATAAATTACTCAACCATGCATAAATGAACTGTAAGGACTCTGAAAGTGACCAAATGAACCAATTCAATACAAACAACTGTCAAAGACTCAAAATGAAGACCTCCTACATTTTCCTTAAAAATTTCATATTTTTCAGCATTTGGTTCTTTCCAGTATGTCTTATGAAAACAAACTCTATTTAATGACACATACAGAAACAAAACAAACAAAAATAACTCATCAGATCAATGTGATGCAAATCATTTGTCTCTTTAAAGGGACTTCTATGGGGCCGGAACGGTGGTTCAAGTGTAGGGCGTTTGCCTTACACACAGACCTAGGACTGACCGAGGTTTGATCCCTAGCATCCCATTTGGTCCCCAAAACCAATAGGTCCCCAGGACCTATTTCTAAGCGCATAGCCAGATGTAACTCCTGAGAGTCACTAGGTATGACCTTAAAAAAACAAAAATAAATAAAAAAATAAAGGAACTGTTACACAAATTTAGAAATGAAATTATATATTGTCTGTAAGGATAAATTAACTTTTCCTTAAAAATTGAATGTAGAGGTTGGAGTGGTGGCGCTAAAGTTAAGGTGTCTGCCTTGCAAGTGCTAACCTAGTATAGACCGTGGTTTGATCCCCCAGTGTCCCATATGCCCCCCTTCCCAAGTCAGAAGCAATTTCTGAGTGCATAGTCAGGAGTAACCAACCCCTGAGTGTCAAACGGGTGAGCCCTCCACCCAAAAAAAAATTTTTTGAGAGTATAGACTAACGTGAGTTATTCTGGCCTGTTGATGGTCTCTAGGTTTGATCAGGTTTGGGGATCAGGTTTGCTCAGGCATTGATACAAGTTGGGAGAGGCCTCTCTAAAAGGGTCAGATCAACAGAATTTTGTTAGAGTAGTAGAAAGACCAAGGATTTGTATGGGAAAAGTTCTTTCTAATAGAATGAAGGCATATTGGGGCCGGAGTGATAGAATAGCATTAGGGTGTTTGTCTTGCACACAGCCGTTCTGGAACTGACCGGGGTTGAATCCTCGGAATTCCATATGGTCCCTCAAGACTGCCAGGAGCAACTTCTGAGCAAAGAGCCAGGAGTAACCCCTGAGCACAGTCTGGTATGCCCCACGCTCCCCCAAAAAGAATGAAGGCATAATTAAATAATGTTCCTCTCTAATGAAATTTATTTAACATTCAAATATAGTGAGAGTGCCAAGCTTGACCTTTGTATTAAAGATGAAAATTTTAATTTTTAGAATAAGAATACACACAATGCATGGCAATGTTTTCTTCATTCTACCCAGCAGATTTTTCTGCAGGTCTCTTAAGACTCACAAACACTAGGTTTGAGCCAGGCAATAGTATAGTGTGTACAGTTTTTACCTTGCAAAAGTCTAACTCATTTTAGAGTCAGGAGCAAGCCTTGAATAATACTGGGTGTAACCCTCACTACACACACACACACACACACACACACACACACACACACCAAATTAACAAATTTTTAAAAAACACATTAATTTTGAAATTACTAGATTACATAGTATGCTATTGGCAATATCAGTGCCAGGTTGGTATCTGGATACACTATTTAACCAAAAGCAGGAAGAATTTTCTACCATAGGATTAGCTTGCTTCTAATATTTTATTGGCTCCAGTTCAAATGTATTAGTATCTGGTTTGGCCCTCCTCCCATTCCCAGACAAGCTTCAGACCCATCTTCCACTAAACACATTCTCCAGTTCTTCCTAGATAGCTCAGCATTAACCTGTCACCACTGCTCTGGCTCTCAACTGAGTACATTGGCAATATGTCAGCCTTGTGATTATATACAAAGGATAAAACATTATGTCAATGCACTTAAGGCTTCCCTTTATCTGGTATGAAGGTTAGGATGATTATTACTTTTTCTCCACAAGACTCTGAAAATCAAGCAGGAAAATGTAAGAGAAAAAATTAATTCTAAAGTGCAGTTACATTTATTTTATTCACTAAATAGGATTACTCGACAAAGAAAGGATGTTCTTTCCCAATTGCTTACAGTAAGATTTGAAGGAACATAAAGATTCAAATGAATATAAATAACAACTTTTCTCTTGTCTCCCCCAGGGAAAGGACTTTGGAGAGAATGGAGAACATGTGATGATATGGGGAGAATAATGAACCTGGAGAGGACATTAGGGTTTTGATCTTTTTCACCATAGCTTGTTTTTTGATTACCCTGATATCCCTGTTACTAAGTTATATCATTATAACTAGTGATATTTCAAATCTCTGATTTATCAGTTCTGCGATAGATGTACAAATTTCAATATAAAATTTTATACTGAGACTCTATGATTGATAGCTATAGCAGATATCACCAATAACAAACTATACTTGATACTATATATTTAAAGAACAAATGAAGTATAGGGCACATTTGATCTATAGAGATAGAACCCCTTATATATAGAATATGATGCTTTCTTTCAGTTGATAGTGGCAGAATTGTGCTGAACTAAATTGAATTCTCAGATACTGTGCTGATGTCAGAATTGGTTGTTGGTATTGAGAGAGACTTTATATTTGGTAGTGGATTTGAATTCCTTCATATTCTTAATAGAGGATCTGGATTAGTATGTAAAATGTTAAAATAGAAATATGCGTTCCTTTACTTGTGTTTTAAAATAAAAATGAAAATTAGATTATTCATATACTTTAAGTAAACTTGTGGTCACAAATGCTTATCAGCAATTAAATACATTAAGGTGCAATAGCTTATAGAAAGATGTAAATTTAGGGCAGCAAAAGGTAAATGTAGAAAAATGAACTCAGAAGGTGCATTGTGAAACCTTTATAAGATTTCAGTACGAAGAAAGTAGGCGTTTAGAAACTACTTTGGAGAATACTTGCCTCTCTTGTATTTTTCCCAGTCATTGGTTCTGTCAGCTAAGAAGATCTCTGGAGGATTTCTCACCAGGAAATGGAAATAAGCCCATTATTTGTAAGAGATTAAATATTGATTACAATTTGATATTTATTTCATATTGAAATCTATATGGAAGCATTCCATTATTGGATTCAGTTTTTCTGTTTGTTCAATTCAAAAAGCTACACAGCAGAATTTGCTTATATTGTCAATATGCAATAATGAATACCACCTCAGAAACAATTAGAGAGACAACCTTCTTATCACTTTATGAGGTATAAATTATAAAATTTGGCTGCCATAAAAATGAAATATTAAGGGAATGGTCAACATGAGGAAATGCTGGATGTACATTAATAGTCAGGCAATGAGCATGGGAGCAGGAATCAGTACCTGACTCAATCCCAAGCAAGCAAGTCACTCAGAATCTCTACACTACAAACCCAATGATAAACATATTTGTAACTATGGTGATTAAAAATAAAACTTAAGGGGGGTGGAGATAGCACAGCGATAGGGCATTTGTCTCACATAATGCCCATTCAGCAGCATTGATGCTGGGTTTGATTCCCAGCATCCCATATGATCCCCAGAGCCAGTCAGGAGCTATTTCTGAGCACAGAGCTAAGAGTAACTCCTGAGTGCCACCTAGTGTGGCCCCAAAACCAAAATAATTGTTAAAATTAGATAGTCAACAAGTAGCAGCATTGACACCCCTGTGTTACTTGCTATATTATCCACAATAATCAAAATCTGGAAACAACCCAGGTATCCAAGAATAAATTATTGAATAAAGAAACTATAGTGTGTGTGTGTGTGTGTGTGTGTGTGTGTGTGTGTGTGTGTGAATCTTTCACATCAACTTCTCAACTTGGAAAGTACCAATAATGTCTAATAGTTGTACAAGTTACATTAGTTTGTGTATGTTTTGCAAATATAATATTCCTAAGTATATAAGGACTCAAGAGCACAATGTTTCTATCCCAATTATATTAATTTTATAAAAGGATACAAAAATAAGATTTGAGGGGCCGGGCGGTGGCGCTGGAGGTAAGGTGCCTGCCTTGCCTGTGCTAACCTAGAATGGACAGCGATTCGATTCCCCGGTTCCCCATATGGTCCCCCGTGCCTGCCAGGAGCGACTTCTGAGCGAATAGCCAGAAGTAACCCCTGAGTGTCACCAGGTGTGCCCCCCCCCAAAAAAATAAGATTAGAAATGGATAAGAAGCAAACTCAGTGATCTCGTGATTATACTTCCAAGCAACCATTTGAAAGTAATAGCCAAAAATAAAGCACATGAGTCTTGCATTTAGCTGATTCTGATTTCATCTCTAGCATCACATCCTGATTTCTAGATCACCACCAGGTATAGCCCCAGAGTTCCCTTAACACTACTACCCATCACAGCCTGTAACCTAAAATTGAGCCATTGCCACAGTGCATCAAGAAAGGACACAGGATTCCTGAGCACTACTTGGAAACTTCCCCATCCAAAGTATAAAATTAATTGAAATCTTAATAGAACTATGGCTTTTTGTTTGTTTGGGGGCCACACTTTGTGGTATCTGTGCTCTGGCTTCTTTACTAGATTTACTGGTAGAATTTAGTAGGAAATGCAATGCCCGGGATTGAAGCTAGGTCTCTGACAAAGAAAGTGCTCCTGGCCTTTCAGCTTATCAGTGGCATAGAATTGTATTTGACTGGTATTTGACTTATATCATTATTATAAAAATTAAAAATTACTTAACAGGGATCTTTCTAAGTAGCAGAGATCTTTTGCATGTGGTTGCAATACTTGGCACTGCATAACAAAACAAAAAATAATTAGCAAATGCCAGTCATGACTTGTTCTATGCAACAGAATTACAGTGAAACATCTTACTTTATGACACACCTATTTTGATAAGGAGCAATCCTTAACATTGTAAAGTTGCTTCAAAGTTTTCCAAGTAAATGTTGAGTAAGTGAGACTGAGATAGAATACAGGCAGTTATGTTAGCCTTAGTATGATATTTCATTCCCCTTCCTTTTATTTCCTCTGTCATCATTTCTCAACTCAACATTTCCCAGCACCTTGCTATCCGTTATTGCTTATTTATCATATACCATATTTAATACCAAGCATGACACTGTATTGATCAACCCATTATGTCTTTCCAGCTTGTCCATCTACTCTGTTCTGATGGTTTTACACATTAGCTCTTTTGAGTGATGGTGTAATTTGATTCAGTCTCCTTGTACATACTACATCTTGAGAATATATGAGGCACTTCAGTAAACTGCTTTAGTTCTTTCTGGGCAAACAGCAGTAGTCTTTACCTGATAACCATTCATGTTCTGCTTTGCAAACTTTTTTTTCACTTTTTTTTAATATTTTTTGTACATTTGCTTCAAATTTAAATATTCTCTTCAAATTCTAATTTCCATGATAGAGTAGGATACCACTTCTTCAATGGATGTTATTATAATCAGTATGCTAATCAATTCTAAAATCTAACCCCCAGGCCAAACCTTTATGTAACTAGTTTTTTGATAATTAAGTGTGAATGTTTTAGAGGCCCCTATTGTCATAATTCAATTCAAAATCACCAATGTCTTTTCCTAATTCTTATGTGGTTTCTCTTCATCCAAAATATTCCCCCAAACATTGTCATAATAATTTTTCTTAGACTTGAATATTTGTGTCACACTTCCATTGAACCTGTTTCAATCAATTGTTTTCAGATAGAATTAAAATACCATTTTGACTCTTTATATCCTCATATATTGATATCATCCATAATCCAACATGTTTAATGACAAAATATAAAACATATTGGAGTCAGAGATTAAGGTTTAACATCTGTACAGTGATTAAGACTTGAATATTTGTGTCACACTTCCATTGAACCTGTTTCAATCAATTGTTTTCAGATAGAATTAAAATACCATTTTGACTCTTTATATCCTCATACATTGATATCATCCATAATCCAACATGTTTAATGACAAAATATAAAACATATTGGAGTCAGAGATTAAGGTTTAACATCTGTACAGTGATTAAGGTTACTGTCTTCAACATGGCAAACTTCTTTTCTAGTACCTCATAGGTTGGGACAGCTCACAGGTCAGCACAAGCAAAAGTGTAGTAGAACCAGAGCAATAATACAGCAAGTAGGGCACTTGCTTTGCACACAGCTGAACTGAGTTCAATGAAACACATATGGTACATCTAGCTCCAACAGATGTGTGCAATGCAAGGCAAGGCATTTTTATGTGATATCTATTATATGTAAATGTGTGTACACAAATGCATATGCACATTGGTCTAGCTGAATTCATCTATCCTCTGATATTCTAGAGTCTCTATTCTATTCTTTCTACCTTCTCATTGTCATTAAAGATTGTCACACTGCATAAGCAATTTTGCATATGAATTTACATGGGCCTACTCACACTGATGGATACTAGCTGTCTATCCCATTTGACATTGGAGTTCATTAAATAGTGGTAGCCTTTCTCACTGGATTCTTTTCATTTGGTTTATTTACTCCATGTTCTTTGACATGTTATTTGTTTAAAATGCCATATTGCAGGCAAAATCATTCGTCATCAATCAAACTTCTTAAGATTAAGACAAAATTTTTGAGGCAGAGAAATAACAAATTAGAGATAATCCACTTTTGCGGGGGAAGGTTTGGGTCACACCTGGCAGTGCTCAGGGGTTACTTCTGGCTCTAAGCTCAGAAAGCACTACTTTCAGGCTCAGGGAATATGGAATGATAGGATTTGAACCACTGTCCTTCCGTATGCAAGGCAAACACCCTACCTCCATGCTATCAGCCCCCCAAATTATCCACTTTATAAATATGTTTATATATATACATATATAGTATGTGCTAATTACCTTGAGATCTTTAACTTTTTGTTCATAACTTCTTGTTCAGAAAGATAGAACACTGACTCCAGCTGTGAGTTTGTGGGTGGTTTAAGAGTTATGCTTTTAAGATAAATGGTCAGGTCAGCTTAAATAATAGAATACATGTTTTCAATCTCTTCTGAAGGATAATATTGGTGTATAAGGAATAGTATTTTCTATTACCTTTGATCAATTCTCAAGGTGGAGAATAGGTGAAAAGATATATTTTCTTAATTCCTTTTCAAAATCTTTTCAAATATTTATTTTCCTTTAAATTTAAAAATAAAGCAACACAAAAACAAGAAAGAAAAAATAAAGCAACAATTACTTATGTAATATAAAGAACTACAACATGATTTATAATGAAATGATTCTAAAGATGAAAGTTTATAGTCTGAATAGTCATTTGTCAGTAGATGAATATAAGAATCGTAGGGTTATAAGTGGGTAGTAAACACTGAATTAATTGCTCTCTCACTGAGAGAATAAAGCTAGCTTTTAGCTATATGCCGTAATTTTTAAATGATTGTTTTTCTTCTCTAGAGGATGTATGACGTACAACTAAGAAGCGGTGGAAAATATTTCACACTGACCAGAATCATTACTTGATAGTCATACAGTCATAATTTTCTTTTTTAATATTATCGCTCTGCTCTTTTGTTCTTGTTTTCTGCTTTCAATTGTTTTTCATTTCATGGGTTTGCATGTCTTTTCCCTGCAGAGCACAGATATAATTTCCTGAGTGGCATTCAAAACCTCCAAGATCTAGAATGCTCCTTGAGAAGCATAATACTATTCTGAGATAAGTTATAACACAAAACTGCATTAGTTACCTCATTTGTGAAAACTATACCAAATTCCCAGATATGTGGTAAGCAGTTGCTGGTAAAAACACAATTCATAATTGATGCTTTTGAAACCAGAAATAATTCTGACCAGGTTGCATCCCCCTTTTAGGACTTCAGTGGTGAAAGGATTCTGTGTATTATGAGGTTTAGGAGCATTATATTTAGACTTTTTACTGCCATGTCTCTGTAGCAGAAGGAAGATTTTAAATTTTTTTTCTTATACTGGTTTGTGAAGCACTAATGTACATATACATACTTTTACTTTCATTAGTAGAACTGCACTAATGTACTACTATGACAGATTACACAATGCATAAGATTTTTTTTGTTTGTCATCTTTTTGGAGGGTGCATATCTAGAGGTGTTCAGGATGTACTTGCTGGCTCTGTGGTCAGGAATAAATGCAGGATGGTTAAAGGGACCATATGGGTTGGGATGCCAAGACCCAGTTAGTCATGTGGAATGTAAACACCACACCCTCAAATAAATTATTAAAATACCTTAAAATGATATTACACATTATTTATTTTATTAAATTGTGCTAAATTCAAATATATGCCTATTTATTTTGTTCATGGGTCACATACAGCACTGTTATTGGACCAGGTTTGCTCTAGGGAGTGTTCAGGAGACATTAGGATTTCATTCTATAGTTCTCAGGTGGCCATGTGGTGTTGGGGATCAAATGCAAGGGATGTTCTCAGTCTTGTGAACCACAACCCTACCACTTACTCTTTCTTTATCAAATGTATGATGAAAGCCTTCTTAATTTAAAAAATTATCTTATTTGAGTATTATGTTATGAAAACAAGCCTTTGAAATGCCAGCAGTTTTCCTATAAATTGCAAATACTTGTCCTTAATCAGTTTCTTCTCTGTTCTACTTTCCTAAATTCATACTTAATGCTAAATAACCTAAGTAGCATAATACAACTCATGAAAAACTTGCATTGATTTTCATTGGAGTCAGTGAAATTTTGTCAGCTACCCAGAATCTAAGTTGTTGCTGCATCCAGGATATAAATGCAAACAAAAACTGGTAAGCTCTGTGCCACAGAGCAGGTCAATTTTTTTTAATGTTTTTCCTGATCTCAATGCAATTTTTGATAAATATGTAACATTTATAATGACATTTAGATTCCTGGTAGATAAGTATTAATTCATAATATATTCATATACTTAAAGTTTTTATATAAATTATTAACTTTACCATTTACTATCATTATTGTTATCTCTCTTTAATGTTAGTTTCCAGACACCCTAGTTAAATAGGATTTGTGTTCAGAAGCAATAAATTCTTGGTCATTGTCTCTTCCTAAAATAATCAGTTTTAATGGTAATCTTAGATAGCTGAAAGTAATTCTTGTATAAATGGAAATGAACTTATGTGTATCTAAAGTTGGGTGAATTGAAAAGAAATTTGCTATTTCAGTCTGATGTGTGCTTAAACCATTTATTCTATCTCTGATTACAATACATACCTTTTGATCAAATTAGACTAACTGCACTGGTAAAGGTAGAGTTGTATGGGAAGGAAGGGTGAATTCACTTTAGAAATGATACCAAATAGTACAGTGGTAAGGCATTTGCTTTGCACTCTGTTGACCCAAGATGGATCCCATGCGGCATCCCCTGAGCCAGGAGTGATTTTTGAGCACAGAGCCAGGAGTAACTCCTGAGCACTGCAGGGGGTGGCCCAAAAACCAAACCCCCCAAAAAAGAAAGAAGAAAAGAAGTATCAAATACAGAAAAAAACATTATTAGAGATTTTTTTTTCCAAATAGAGTGCAGCTTAGAACAAAGTAACCTAAGATGTGGTTCTTTGAAGCATTTATATATTAGAGAATATTGGAAAAAATTCTGGCAAGCCTTAATATCTCTAGAAGACCAAATATAGATGCTATAGGCCTTGGAGCCTCTTTCCCTCTACAGTTCAATAGCATTGCAAGGCTATGCTACGTGAAGAGATCATTCTTTGTATGTAAAGTGAGCCCTCCTCACCCCAAGTGAACTGACTACAGAACTTTTAGTTAGTTGCCTGTCATTCCGATGAAGGAGGAGGTCTCTCTCAGACACAGGTTAGGTCTGACAATAAAAGCTACAAGACAAAGAAGTCCACATGCTAGAGAAGAAAATATTGATCATTATGAACATCATTAAAAATACAGGAACAGACATAAAATACAAAAAACCGAGTTGAAGATGACAGAAAAATAGTCGTGCTCTATATTCATTCCATTCAGTTTATTTACCTAATTCACAATTTACCATCTGTATGCTACTATGTATGTTCCTTCATCTTTGTGACTTAGTTTCCTCACCTGTATTTATGATAATAACTTACTTGAGAGACTTCAGTGGTCACACAAAAAAGGCTTTATGGTAACACATTGCACAGATAAAATGTTCTATACTGGTTGTTTGATTTCATTAAATAATTTAATACATTTAGTGTAAATTATTCAACTAATATTGCTATTATTAAATTTACATTAAAATGGGCTTAAACAATCCATTCATTTAAAAAATGAACCTCCAAAGTAGGTCACAACATTAGTCTTTGTGGGACATTTAAAGAGACAATGGAAACAAGGACTTAAACGTTAAAACAGAAGTAATGTCTCTTGGTCCCTAGATTCTTTTTTTTTCTAATTAGGGAATAAAATAAGTTAACTGCTGAAAAATAGTTATGGGAAGTGTAGTTCTAAATTCTCTAATCTAAATGAATCTAGTATTAAAGAAGCGACAAGTGTAGACTGGGTAGCCCACAGGTAAGTGCATAAACAGTTTCCTTGAGTTGCAGAAAGTGGGTAATGCCCATTTCCTTCTCTAATAGCATTATGTGCCAATAACAGAATTCTTGGCTAAACTATTTATTCCACTAAAAAAATCTAATAGGGAATATTGTTATCCTGGAGAGTGGGATGTTAGAGATTATAGTTACTCTGATCTCTGGAATACAAGTGATGAGTCTTCCATTTTTAACTCCATTCTGTGACCAAAGTTTTCAATGATGCTTGGATTTGGGGAATAAGCAAAAAACAGATTAAGGAAGAAAAGTCATTTACTATGAGCTCTAACTGATGTTTCCCTTCTTGGCCTTAAGGCTTTAAGTCTTTATTTCTAGAAGAATGGGGAGAGGAGGAGCAAGTCCCATTTGTCGCTAAGCAACAGAAGCTGTGCCTGCCTCCTTCTCAGGTCATGTTAGCAGCTTTTCAGAATCAGTGACAAGGTGGTTGTAAGGATGCAGCCGTAAGCCTCTGATTTAAGATTTTTGATTCAGTATTTTAGAATATAAAGATTTCAAAAGAAAAACTGCTCAGAAGCCTAGCAGCAATCTTCAGTATTGCTGTTTTCAGAAACAAACCGAGCCTGAGAATGAGGACTATGTTTCAGACTAAAATGGAACAGTATGACATCTTACCTTATGCAAAGTCCAGCCCTATATGAAGTATAATATATATATTTATTAAGAAATATATACAACCTTTTTTGTCTAAACATAGACCAACCAATCACATGAAAAATAAAAGGGTAGCAGAATGAAAGAAGAGGCAATGCATATCTTTGTTGAAAGGACAGATATTGTCAAGGGGTAATCTATTATATCTACTTATGAATATAACATAGATATTTTAATTTTACATAAAGCTCATGAGATTCATTTATTTGATAGGCTAAATATATTATAATATACTACAAAAGAAAAAGAAAGTAGAAATTTAGCAATGACACATGAAATTGTAAGGTGTGATGTGACTACTGATCCAATAATAACAGTAAGAATCTAAATATGAAAATCAATGAAAGAAACACAGGAATAACAAACAGACACAAATAAGTATACCTTGTAAATTTAGCAGGCATTACAGATGACATTTAAAATGGAAATATTAAATACAATTTCAAAAGAAAATATGTTGTAATAAATGACTTTTTAAAAAAATAAGTTGAAAATTTGACTCTCATTTATGTAAAAATAAATTCCAACTTCTTTTGAGATCATTAACTATAAGAGAAAAATTTAGATGACACTGTTATAAGCTTTGAGAAAGATGCAGTCCTTTGTCCTTGATGATAATACCTTAGATTTGTTTGAATTCATTTCTTAAAGACCTGGGACTAGAAGTTAGGATCAAGGTAGGGCAAGATTAGTTTCTTCTAAGGTGTCTTTCTTTGTCCTGTATATAATCTTTTAATTGTTTTATTGTGTATTCTTAGACTTCAGAGATTGAATTTTCAATGTGATTCTATTTGGACAGGAGAGTCTAAAGAATACTTAAGATAATGAAGTCATAGGCTGTGTGAGACTCTAATCCAATATGATCAGCAATCTCAGAAGAGAATGAGATATTGATGTCTCTGCCCAGAGAAAGGGCCATGTGAGAAAATGGCAACATAGTTTCTCACCACTGTCCAAGCAAGTAGAAGCAAAGATAAACAAATGGGGCTACATTGAACCGAGAAGTTCTGCACTTCAAAGGAAACAGTGACTAGGATACAAAGACTACCTACAAAATGAGATAAATTATTCACCAAGTACACATCAGATAAGGGTTTAATATATAAAACATACAAGTTCTGATAGAACTTGACAAGAATAAACAACTAACCATGTCAAATAATGGGGATAAAAAATGAACAAACATTTTCTCAAAACAAAAACAAAACACCATGAAAACCGATGGCCAAAAGGCACATGAAAACAAAAATCTCCACATCGCTAATCATCAGGTAGATGCAAATCAAAACAGCATCTCACACCACAGAGACTGGCACGTATCATAAACAACAAGAACAACCAGTGCTCTTGTGGCTTCAGGGAGAAAGACATTCTCATTCACTGCTGGTGGGATTATAGTCTAGTTCAGCCTTTCTGGAAAATAATATGGATATTCCTCAAAAAACTAGAAATTGAACTGTCATATGTAATTCAGCACTATCACTTACACGAATATACCCTAGGAACACAAAAACACAACACTCTTATGTTAATTATAGAATAATTTATAATAACCAGAATTTGGAAATAGTTCATGTGTCTAACAATTGATAAGTGGCTAAAGAATGTGGTACTTTTACACCATAGAATACTATACAGCTATTAAATTGAAGTCATGAATTTTCCTATGTATGGATGGACATGGAGACTACTATGCTGAGAGAAATGAGGCAGAGAGAGTGCGATATACATAAAATAGTTTCACACATCTGTGGAATATAAGAAAAATAAAAAACAGTATGGTAACAATATCTAGAAATAATAGAGATGAGATCCTGGAAGATCAGCCCCTGATACAAAGCTTGCCACAAAGAGTTCTGCACTGCCAACTGATGTAGGGTAGTGTATGTAAAACCTACTTATGGATATTTCCGTAACCATGGTGCTTAAATAAATAAATTATTATAAAAATAAAACATAGTATCTATCTTACTTTAAAGGCAGACAGTCATTAACTTTACAAGAAGTAGTATAAATTCAAAAAATATTTATGTACAAGAATATAAGAATATTTCAGGTAATTAATATTTTGTATATACTAAAAGAATTATAAATATTGAAATGGTTATATAAAATATGAGTTTTATACATTTTCTGTTATTCAAAAAATAATTAATATTTTATAGCTGGGCTCTCTAGTAGTGATCTGGGTCTCAGAATGCTCTACTATTGATAATTTGTTAACTGGACTAGACAGTTTGGTACTGAAGCCATTTGCTATGGTCACCAGAGTTATATCCAATAAAGATTGTGCAGTGCTTGGGATTGAATCAGGTATCTTATGTATCATATCAGATATATGCATCAGTCTCTTAAGCTATCGCCTCACCCCACCAAAGCATATTTTCTTTTTCTATTCTTTTTTCTTTGTTTTTGTTTGTTTGTTTTGGGGCCATACCAGTGATGCTTAGGGTTACTTTTGACTATGTACTCAGAAATCACTCCTGGCTAGGGGAATCATATGGGACTTAGGGGGATTGAATCTCAGTCTGTTCTAGGTCAGCCACAAACAAGGCAAACGCCCTACCTCTGTGCCACCACTCTGACCATCAAAGCATATTTCTTTTTTTAATAAAATCTTTATTTAAGCCCCATAATTACAAGCATGATTGTAGTTGTATTTCAGTCATAAACAGAACACCCCCCATTTACCATCACCAATG
>PVKC010020040.1:0-18806 GCA_004027635.1 Crocidura indochinensis
TCTAAAATAGCATTTAATTATAAAAAATGTTTAACTATTCCTCTTCAGTCATTGTTTACTGGAGGTAATGAAGCAGTTACTTTCTGTGGAAGTCAAGAAGTTAATAGATATTAATCTTGGATCATCGAGCTCATTGGTTATCATCAAAGGGCACTTGGAAATTTGGGCATGTTTTTAAGTTATCACAATGATATTGGAAACTGCTAGTTTTAGGGAGTGGGCTGTGAATGCTAAGTGTTCTGTAGTATCAAGGATTGTCTCACACAGCTGAGAATTAGCCACAGCACTAATGATAATCTTCTTAGGAAACATTTGACAGCGACTTTGTTCGTAAAATACAGTTGAGGTTCCCAAAATTGGGTTCTTTTAATACTCTTTTCTTTGTAGTTAAGAGTGGAGTTGTCAAAGAGGTAAGCATATTTTATATCCATACGGAAACTTGGACTTTCAAATATTTGTGAAATCAAAATATAAATACATATGTCTCTCTAGTCTAGAGTTATACTCATAACACCTAAAAGAGGAATTAAGTACACTGAAAGGAATGTGTCTCCTAAAATTGACTTCTGTACTTCATGTTATCTATTGGTGTTGATCTCTTTTAGCAGACTCTTGTATATTGAATTTGTGAACACAATGTATGTTTCTTATCCCACAAATATTTGGACAGACGTGCATTTTAATACTCATTTCTTTTAATGAAGAAATGTTAGTGATAAGAGCAATACTGGCTCATTTTGTCATTTTTCAAAATTATGTTATTTTGAAAATAGTTTCTTAGTAATGTTCAAGGAATGATGGGTTGTTATATAAATATTTTCTCTAAGGTAAATTTTAAAATTCAAATGTAATAAGAATAATAAATCATACATTAAGAAATTGTTAGTGATTATAAGAAAATAAATGTGTGAATCTCAAGTTAAACTGTACAAAAAATTTTTGGTGTCTTGGTTTTTAAGCTTCCAAGTATTTAAGTCACATTTTTTAATAATATTTAGGGAAACAAAAAGATCTTTTTATTTACTTCTTGTGTGTTTTATACCTGTATATCTGTGCAAAGATGCTTTTACCAAAATTGTTATTAAAGTCTACTTGTTTACCATTGCATTGCTTGATTTGCCTATTCTATTTTTAGTTGTTTCACTCTATAGGCAGAGGAATTCATTTGTATATATTAACCATTTTTTCTCTTATGGGGTTAGGTGCTTAATTGAATTTTTAAAATATAAGTTTATGGGACCAAAGTGGTAGCACAGCGATTAGGGTGCTTATTGTGCACACGTCTGTTCTGGGTTCAGTCCTGGGTACAAGAGAGGTGACTAGAGTATCTGTCTCCGTTTGCAGCAGGCTAGGCTATGCTGAACTTATTATGGTAGCAGGATAGGGCTTTAAAAGAACTAGTGAAAGTATTCAGAAACTTTGGAAGACTATGATCTGGCAAAATATTATTTCCTAGATGTCTAATTTGTTAAATTCAAGTCTAGTTCTCTAGATTTAGGAGGTTAGTAAATAAACTCAATTTTTTTATTTGTTTAGGTCACCTGTTTAGCTCAGGGCTTACTTCTGACTCTGTACTCAGGGATCACTCCTTCAAGGCATGCACCCTACCTGCTATACTCTCTGGTTCCCAATATTTTTTATTTGTTTGGAGGCCACATTCCACTGTGATCAGGGCTCTAGGATTCAAGAGAACATATGCCAGAAATGCTAGGTATCAAACCAGGTTTGTCTGTGAGGAAGGCAAGCTCCAGACCCACGTATTGTTCAAGTGGCTTGGTGTCAGGGATTGAAGCTGAGGTTCCTCCATGCACAACATGAACAAATCTTGGAGCCATCTCCTTAGCCCACAGACTCAACCTCTTAAAGGAAGAGATGAGGATGTCATATTATATAAGTCATGAATATAAGAAATAATAAAACCTGCAGACAGGGGATCGGGCGGTGGCGCTGGAGGTAAGATGCCTGCCTTGCCTGCGCTAGCCTTGGACAGACCGCGGTTCGACTCCCCGGCTCCCATATGGTCTCCCAAGCCAGGAGCGACTTCTGAGCGAATAGCCAGGAGTAACCCCTGAGCGTCACTGGGTGTGACCCAAACCCCCCCCCAAAAAAAAAGTAAATAAAACTGCAGACAGTACAGTAAATATACTCCAAATTTAGCTTTACTGGTCTATAAATTGGATTCTTTCATCTTTCATTTAGTTCTTACTGGCCTCTGACTCTCTTTCCTATTATCCCATTATCTTTAGAAGCAACATATGGTGATTTTTTTTCACCATAAAAGTAAACATTTTATTTTATTGTTTTGGTTTGGAGGGATCACAGCTGGCAATGCTTAGGGGTTACTCTTGGATTTGCACTCAGAAATTAATCCTGATAGCTCAGGGGACCATATGGATATCCAGGATTGAACCCAGGTCAATGTGCACAGCAAACACCCTAATCTCTATGCTACCACTTTGGTCCTGTAAATTTATATTTGGCCATTAAATTTAAGTACTTATCTTTACAATTTGAATCAAGACAAGATGATCAATAATTCTGGTGTTACAATACAAAAGTACAAAAAGATTTGTTCTTAAAAAAATACACTATACCCACATATTGTGCTTCCAGTGCCTCACAGCTACTGCCATGTTGGCTCATTTGCCAGTTCCATAGACTCCATAGATTCATTTTATTCTAGAAACAGATGCAAACCAAACTTTGAAAGATCATGGATACACCAGCCACACAGATGAAAACTGGGGTACTCTCGGGAAGAAGGGCAGGACAAGTCCCTGTCCTACAGAAGCCCCAGAAGCTGCACCCACAACTCACAACTGCCATCATTCCAATGACTCAACTTCATTACTTTACCACTGATCTCTGCAGAGATGTCATACTAAACTGCACACCTACAATCCAGATATACTGGTATTTGGGCTGAGATCTATAGATTTTGACTGAGTGTGAGCAGGCTCCCTGCCACCATACCTTTTTTTTTTTTTTTTTTTTTTTTTTTTACTTCTAGAATGCCTGGCAGACATGGTCACATCCCACATCCACAGGTGACACCATATCAGTCACAGAACTGAATTCCTAGACTATGCCACTGCATAGTTTTTCAGTAATGACATCCCAGTAAACTAGATGTCAAAGTAGTATAGAAATAAACTAAGGTTTATAACAGAATGACCAGCTAGCAACAAATAGCCTAGAAAGCCTTCAGACGGGCTGGGGTGATGGCTCAGTGCAGCAGTAGGGGGTTTGCCTTGCACTTGGCTGACCCAGGATAGACTGCAGTTCAATCCCCATGCATCCCATATGGTCCCCCAAGCCAGGAGCGATTTCTAAGCATATGCCAAGAGTAACCCCTGAACATCACCGGGTGTGGCCCAAAATAAAGAAAAAAGAAAAAGAAAATCTTCAGACAATGACAATGACCCACCATTGCAAGCTATAGTAATAATTTTTATCAATTTTCTTTTGTTGTAGTTTTTAAAAATAATTTCTTTACCATTTAGTTGTAAACAAGCAATATAAAGGAAATGTCATGTCTCTCAAAGGTACGTGCTTGGTGGGAATCCAGGGACAGTGTTGAGGAAAATTTACACTGCTCTGATTGGTGTTGGAATATGCAATGGCAGAAACAAATGTATTATGAATAACTTAATCACAGTTTTTCAATAAAATAATAAAAATATTTAAAACTACATAATCCCTGATGATCCCATTATTTGCATGCATCTGATAAAAATGTTAGTGCGGCCTTAGAGGTAATCACAAGTCAACTGAAAAGCTGTGTTAGATGGGGTAAATATAATGAAAATTATACTCAATATGACTTTTAAACTAAATACTATTCACACCTGCAATCTGTAGTTTAGAGATAATGTTTGCAAATGGCAGGCTAAAGTCTCTGTAATTTCATCAGTTAGATTTAAAAAATCCCCAAAACATCAAAAGAGAGTCCAATAACGTTTAAGTAAAATTTCAAGATAGCATTATATGCCAAATGTCTTAAAAGACATTTTATCTATTGTAATGTCATATATGGCATTTGGACCGATCTATCTATTCTCAGTGTTCAATCCAAACATAATGATGTCATTTTAAAATTAATTTTTTTGTTTTGTTTTTGTTGTTGTTTTGTTTTGTTTTGTTTTGGGGTTACACCCAGAAGCAATCCGAGGTTCTATGCCCAGAAATCGCTCCTGGCAGGCTCGAGGGATCATATGGGATGCTGGGATTCGAACCAATGACCTTCTGCATGCAAGGCAAATGCCTTACCTCTATGCTATCTCTCCAGCCCCTAAAATTAATTGTATGGAGCCCCTCCACCCCAGTACTCTAAAACAATAGCTAGAAAAGGCAGAACATAGAAACCTATTCTCTGCAGAAAAATCTCCCCTGGAGGCAGACAGTTCTATGTACTGAGAGGTTTTTGGTTTTCTGTTTTTTTTTGGGGGGGTGGTCTGTTTTTCCCCTTTTTCCACATACAACCTGATGGAAATGTCATTTCTCGCTGAGAATGAACTGACCTCATTACTGAGTTACTACTTTATTTTCCTCCACAAACTCAGATACTCCTTTAAGGCAAAAATGATGTGCTTTGTCACAGTACTGTAGCGCCTTAATGGTAATTGATGATAACCATCATCTACTAAATGAGGGTCTGGAGATATAATATAGCAGTTAGGGTGATTGCCTTGCATGTGCCTGACCTGGATTTGAACTCCAGCATTCCATCTGGCCCCACAAACACTGCCAGTAGTCAGTCATTCCTGAGTGTAGAGCCAGAAGTAACCCCTGATCATTGCTAGGTATGACACAGAAAGAAAAAGAAAAAATGATCTACAGAATGAATAAATGAAAAGTTCCTAGAACAAGAAAAATATTCCTTTATAAAGATTGGCTCATGCGTTTTATGTCTATAATCATAAAATATCTTTGTAAAAATATAGTAGTGAAAGCTGATATGCCAATACAAATACTGAATAGATCCGAGGTCAGAACCATGGGAAATCTGTGTCAAGTGAGACTCAAAGGCAGCTCATTCTCTGTTAACTTAAAATTTAAATGTGATATTTCAATATTTTGTTTGATTTTTTTTTTTTGGTTCTTTTTGGGTCAGCAAAAAGACATTTTATAACCCAGCAATGCTCAGGGGTTATTCCCCCTGGCTCTGCATTCAGGAATTACTTCTGGTGGGTCTCAGCATATGCTGGGGATTGAACTCAGGCTGGCTACTGCTAGGAAAGCTCCTTACCTACTGTACTATCTATCACTCTAGCCTCTTAAATCTGGAATTTCATAATCCCTACTTCTATCTGAATTAGAAAAGTTTGGTCTTCAATCACTTATATTTTAGAATCTTAAAAAATGTTGGTTAGGAACACTGCAGGAATACTTTTAAAAAAACCTTGATTAAGTTATTAAGAAAACCATAATCAAGGGCCAGGCGGTGGCGCTGAAGGTAAGGTGCCTGCCTTGCCTGCGCTAGCCTAGGACGGACCGCGGTTTGATCCCCCGGTTCCCATATGGTCCCCCAAGCCAGGAGTCACTTCTGAGCGCATAACCAGGAGTAACCCCTGAGCGTCACTGGGTGTGGCCCCCCCCAAAAAAAAACAAAAAACCATAATCAAATTATATAAGGGACTTGTGCTTTTTCTAAATGTTGACTTTTTTGAGAATTTTTAGTTTTAAATATTTTCCTATTTCAGTTTAGTCTTTTCCTTTGCCCTTTGTTAGTGTTTGTTTTTGATTTGGGTGCCACATGCAACCAGGCCTAGTGTTACTTCTGGCATTCATAGAGGACCACATAGTACCAGAGATCAAACCCAGCACTCCTGTGTTCAAAGCACAAGCTCTAGTTTCTGAATCCATTTCCCTGGACCCTCAATAACCTTCTTTAGCACTTTTTAATTTTTTTTTAATTTTTATTGTGACCAATGTGAATTACAACCAGTGTTGTCCTCCCTCCACCCTTATCCCAGCATGCATCCCTTACCTGCCCACTTTCCCCCCTGGACTCCTCGTGTAACAGATCCCTTTTGTAGATTGGATATCTTGATTCTGTTGTCTTGATTCTGTTGACTTTGGTGTTAGTATTTAGGTCTGAACATTTTTTATTCCCACTCAATGTTCATATATTTATTTGTTCTGGTGGTACCATCCACTTTTCCCCCCTCAATTTGTGAGGAAGAACAAGATGATTCAAGTTCTGTAATTCTATTGGAAACAAAATAAGCTGGGAGGAGTCTGTCTAGAAACTATCAATATCAAAGACATAATCAAAAGAAAATGGATAAATTGAAGCATTTTATCAAGACACTGTCATAATTAGCACTGTATATGGTGTGTAGTATGATTGAGCACTGGGTTGCAAAATTAGGGTGTCCACCCTATATCTCCAAGAACCACTGTGGACAATGAAACTAAAGTTATTTTATACCTAATAAAATTAAGGCATTAAAACATATCAATAGTAAGCACTGCAGCAGGAGTCCCTGTCTTCCAGTCATATTCTGCTCCTGGTTCTGTGGATAAATGCATTAGAACATTATCCTAGGCCTTTGGAGTGAGAGGTTTATTGAACACCTGTTCACTCAAAATTTTCCATTGATGCTGATTTCTTTATAAAATAAAAGATAGCCAAGGCTTTGTATTTACCCTCTTCCACTTGATTTGACTGCTTCTCCTTGCTCTATCCTGGTACCTATGGTGCTCGAGTTCCTATTGTTTAGACTATTGTGTTTCTTCATAGAGTATTGTATATATATTTGGTATATATTTTCAAATAAGTGCTATCATTCTGTATTTATCCTTCTGGCTTACTTCATTTAACATGTTTTGAAGTTCTATCCACATTGCTGCAAATTTTTAGCACTTTTCTAATATATAAAATATATATATATATATATATATATATATATATATATATATCGGTGTTCAGGTATTTACATTACTAATGTTTTGCTACATTTTTATAGCCAGCACATCTAGCATTTTTATATTTCATTTATTTATATTTGATATATTTGTATAAAATATTTTATTTTTTTATATTTTATTTTCCTTACCAATAAATGAAGAGTGATGACAATCATGTCAGTGCACTAGGACTGGTTTTTATTAAGGGTACTTTTCTCAGATAAAAAGTAAAAAATAACAAAATTCTCAATCATGAAATGTCACTTATATTCACTTCATTTGAGGAAAGAAGTTTCTATGTTTATGTTCTCTAAAATTGCAGGAAAGTATCATCAAGATTAAAAATGCCATTTACCACAACTTACTGAATTCAAAACAATGACCTAACTTTTCTAGAGCAGTTTGACTTTTTTAAAATATTACATTTCAGGGGACGGAGAAATAGCATGGAATTAAGGCGTTTGTCTTGCATGCAGAAGGACAGTGGTTCAAATCCCATCATCCCATATGGTCCCCTGAGCCTGCCGGGGGAGATTTCTGAGCATAGAGCTAGGAGTGATCCCTGAGCACTGCCGGGTGTGACTCCAAAATCAAAAAAAAATTTACATTTCAAAAAAAATAATTACATTTCAAAATAGAATATTTTCTTTTATGGATTATTATTTGTGTACAGTATTATGAAATGCACAATTTTCACCAGCCCTACCACCAGTTCCAGGTTAACCCACCACTCAGACACCTTTCTGGCCCATCTCTACCAGTTGTTATTGAGTCTAGGAAGTCTGGGAAGTGCAGAGCCAGGAGTACATCCTGAGTACTGCAGGGTGTGGCCCAAAAACCGAAAAAAAAAAATTTACAATCTATGAGTCCAATGAAATATGCACAGACAAATGAAACATAAAACTAATGGGTACAGTATTCTTTATTATGCACAATCAAATAACATTTTAAGTGTGAATCTGAAGATAACTGAAGTCTAGGTGTTATCATCAAAAGCATTATTTAAATAGAAATAGTTTTTTGTTGTTGGATAGTTTACATTCATTTCAACTTATACTTAACACATGCCAGGGTCATCTAATCTTTATAGTTCAGCTATTAAAACATAACAAGGAAAAATTGGAATATACATTATAATTTGCTCTATTTATTGAACCCATACACCAAGTATTTGGAACACATTAAAAGTGAAGCGAGTACTTAAAGTTTTGCAAATGATATTTATAAAAATGAATTTGTCAATGTTATGGAGATATTCAGTTCCTTAGAAGACCAATGTAATTTTTAATACTAGTTTGTTGCCCAGCTGTTCCTGATTTATACTGACTGAAAAAGAAGTAATAACAAAACAAATATGTTAAAATGTAGCATAGCGGGGGCCGGGTGGTGGCACTGGAGGTAAGGTGCCTGCGCTAACCTAGGACGGACCTCAGTTCGATCCCCCGGTTCCCCATATGGTCCCCCATGCCTGCCAGGAGCGACTTCTGAGCGAATAGCCAGGAGTAACCCCTGAACGTCATCGGGTGTGGCCCAAAAACCAAAAAAAAAAAAAAATGTAGCATAGCATCCTTATAATTTTAAAGAACTGGTACAGACTTAAAATTATCTAATATTTCAGATATTGATTTTTAACAGGAAAAAAGGTCCCCCAAAAGGCATGAACAACATGATAAATGTTCTGGATCTTTTTTTTTATTTAGTCCCTGTGAAATTACAAAGTTATTAAATGATCACTTCTATCCAAAAGTGTCCTCCCCACCATTTGCCTACCGCCCAATAAATGTTCTGAATTTTGTGAACAAACCAAAATGTGTTTTTTATTTTCTATTGCACAACCCCTGTCCATGGCAATCTTAGATACATTTACCATTGCTGATACACTTAAAGAGCTAGCTTGCCCACTCTGTTCATCACTCTGTAAAAAAAAAAAAAAAAAAAAAAAAAAAAAATGCTGCTGTGACATTTTTGAAGGAGATTCAAAGAATTTAAATGAGTATATTTAGAAGTATGAAATGAAAATATTCTGTGAAACTTTTGACAATTTTTGTCTGCAGAAAATTTTAAATGTGATTAAAATATGGCTATTTTGCACTGACCAAAGAGCGAATGTCTATTCAGTTCTAGTTCTTAATTTCACAAACATTTTAATAAAGTCTTTGTGGTTTTTTTTTTGTTTTGTTTTTTTGTTTTTGGGTTTCACCCGGCAGTGCTCAGGGGTTACTCCTGGCTCCATGCTCAGAAATTGCTCCTGGCAGGCACGGGGGACCATATGGGGCACCGGGATTCGAACCGATGACCTTTTGCATGAAAGGCAAACGCCTTACCTTCATGCTATCTCCCGGGCCCCTAAAGCCTTTGTGTTATGTGACTGGTTATAATGCATATATTACTTCAATCATTTATTTATTTATTTATTTAGTTTTCTGGGCCAAACCTTGTGGTGCTCAGAGCTTATTCCTAGATCTATGCTCAGGGATCATCTCTGGAGACCATATGAGGTGTCAGGGACCAAAACCAGGTTAACTGCGTGTAAGGCGAATACCCTGTTTGTTGCATTATCTCTCCAGACCCTATTCATTTATTTTTTTCAAAGACATAGTTCAGTTCATTTGAATATTCTGTTTTGACTTCTAAAAGATGCATAAACTACATTTTTTAAAAATAGCATTTATAAATAGTTCTAGTTAATTTAATACAGATATAAGACTACCAGATAAGTTTTGACCACTTGTGAAAAGACCAAGAAGGATATTAGTCTCTGAAGCAAAAAAACTTGTGTATATGCTGTTCAATATAAATGACTTTTCCCAAAAAAAAAAAAATAGAAGATGGAAATTAGGGAAGGAGAAGAAAATGATAAAACAGTCTGATACATAGAATAAAAATGATATTTATTCTAAAAGCCTTCATTTTTCATTACCTGATTGCTTAGAAAAGAAAGAAAATAAGCTTCAAAATGCAGATAATTAAATATTTTCTTCTAGCAAAAAAAAAATCATGTCTGATTTGTTTGGAAAGTTTGAAACAAAACAATTCACTATTAAACTCTCCCCAGCAGAGGGTTAAACCTAGCTCCTGTTAATGCTGGATTCCATAGTACCTACCATTGTACCTGTGTATATATATATATATATATATATATATATATATATACAAATATATATATGTATATATATATTTATAGGTGCTCAAAACATATTGGATGAACCAGTAAGCTATAGAGTTTGCTGGACACTAAATGAGTTACCTGGTCTTAATGCAAAATGCAATTATTCATTTTTTATTGAGGATATGAAAGTTTCTATGGCCCTAGCCTTTACAAGAGGTGCCAGTAGTACTCACGCATATTATTTTTCCACATCATTACTTCTACCGTGAATACAACTTAATGAGAAACAACTATTGTGCACACTAATGCTAGAAAGTCAAGACAGAAATGTACAGATGAGAGAATTGCTTAACCAAGCGAAGTACCGTCTGCTACAAGCATAATTATCATCTTAATTATAGATATTTTAAGAGAGTGTGAAATATTTTTCCAAGCAATGCAATGTTTAGTGGGTGGGAATACATATCCGTACACACATGTATTATATATGTACCAAGATCTATTATCTGTATCCATATGCATGGATATATCTATAAGTACCTAGAAATTTGAAGAATTTTCTCCTTATCATCCAAAGGTAAAAAGTACATATTTTTAATATTGTATACATAGTCACATAATATATATGCATATTGTATACACATACACATGAATTATATATATATGGTTAAAAATCCTATCATTCAGTACCACTGTTCCCCCCAGGTATTTTAAGGGTTCATGAAAACATTTTCATTTTATTTTTGGAAGTTATTTCCAGATAGGAGACTTTAGCTACCTATAAGGCTACCAGATTTACTCGGTCAATAATTTCATCACTAGAGACACTACGTTAAATAGTTCATACATTTGATCCCGGCAAATGTCAAAGACTTCATTATTGTTTCAGTAATCTGTAAGTAGTTGATATTTGCCAAATGGCAAAAAAAATAAAAAATGGTGAGAGGTGCACCCTTAGAGAGAGACATTTAATGTGGGAATGTGAGAAGATTAAAGTAAACACAGGGTGCTGTTTGCCACCCTCCCCTCATCTGCTATCTCAGAAGTCTAAGAGCTGAGTCTGCAGGACAGCCCCACGTGAATAACCAGAGCATACGAAACTGTTTTCTGCACGCAAAGCAGCAGTTTCCCAGATAAGTCTTGGAAAAGTTCTGCCCTTGACTTATAATTTGAGAATATAGTTTGTTTCATACTATTTTCATGTTTTATCTTATCATATTGGTTTTTTTTTTAATTTTATTTTGTTTTTGGGTCGACGTTGCTGGAGGTTACTTCTGGCTCTGCACTCAGGAATCACTTCTTTGGTGCTCCATAGACCATATGGGATGCCAAGGATCAAACCTGGGTCAGCTGCATTCATAGCAATTATACTTCCCATTGAACTATTGCTCTGGACCCTAGACTTATTAATAGTGATAGAGCATAAGGCCATATGGCTCTACTTCACAGTTTATTTCTTCTCCAATCACAGTTTAAAATGGTTGAACATGTACCATTCATATCAGCCTAATAGTACAGTGATGGGTATTTCAGCTTCAGAAATAAAATAAAGTGTATGTGGCATATTTACAAAAATAACTGTACAAGCTTATTTTCCCCAGCCATGGCACTAAAAGGAAGATCATTAAAATTATATGAGCTTTGATTGCTTTGTTTTGTCTGAAAGTGCAGTTTGCTCTAGTGCTGCTAGTACCTGGTATTTGCTACCTAGTTTAATATATTTCTGGTAGGCCACAACCATATTCTTCTCATGTCATGGCTGATTAAAGGTGCTTTTATTTTGTCAATTACCTTCAAACACTGTTTAGCCAGTGCTACCTTTTATTTATTACTTCCTATGAAGAAAATCTACTTCTTAGGATAGCATAAGTCCCCCCAATTCTGCTTTTCTAATTGAATCGTCCTGGCATGGGGTTAACAAGGAAGTAGTAAGGGAATGGTGATAAAAATAGGAAGAGCACATATGATATGTATTTACACATGAACTGATAAACTTCAGTTAGCTGCAAATCAAAAATAACATGAGCCAAGACAGCGACAGCAACAATTCTACAGAAATGTAGACAAGGCCTGACTGTTAGGACACAGAAGAAATGGGGTTGTGTGGTGAACCCATTTGTGTCAGAACTTTGTCCAACCACTGCAGGGGTCCATGTAGATGAATCTCAATCCAGCACGGGGTGCTTGTGACATCCTGGCGATGATACTCAGCTCCCCAGCCCTGAAAAACAAGAACAAAGTCCAGAATGATTGTCCAGATGTTACAATCAGACTGTGAAGACAGTGCTGGCCATGCACCAGAGCCGCTCCTGGGACCTGAGATAGAGCAGTGGGTACAAGACAGACCCAAACTGAACTGCTGGGGTGGGAGAAATAGTATAGTGGGTAGTGTGTTTACCTTGCAAGTGGCCAAGCCAGGTTTAATCCCCAGCATCTCATTCCATTCCCCAAACCAGCCAGGAGTAATTCTTGAGTGCAAAACGAAAAGTAGCCCTTGAGCACTGTTGGTTGGGTGTGGCCCCCAAACCAAACAAATAAAAACCAAAACAAGCAAAAATACACATACACACAAAAATCTAATCTATATAGCGATGCATAAAGCACTGATTTAATTCTTGCTCCAAATTTACCTCCTTTTACTAGCATGTTCCATCCACATTGGCCCATCTACCTCCTACACTGGCCCATCTACAAATCTCCAGCTCTTCCCAAGGCCTCTGCTGCTCTCCCCTCAGATATTCTTTTCGTTTGCCACGCTTGGTGGCAGTCAGGGTTACTCTTGGCTCCGTGCTCAGGGGCCATTCCTGGTGGTGCTTAGGGAATGATATGGAATACCAATGATCGAACCCAGGCTACTAAATGCCCTACCCACTGTGCTATCTCTCTGGCCCCACCTGCAGATATTTTTATGTTGACTCTATTATCTCCTTTAAGTGTTTGCAGTGTCTCTTCTCCAATGGCAGAACCTGGATAACCCACTTTACCCTTCACCACTCCCACTCAGCACTCCATTTCCCTTTCCCAATTATAACTCTCTTTCTTTACTTCAGCCTCTTTATTACAGCTGATTTACAAACCAGAAAGCAAGATTTGCAGAAGGCAGAGACCCCAGAGTCACATGAACCATCCCCACACTTAGAATGACATCTGTTCAGACACAAGGTTTACTAATTAGTAACAATCAGTATTGATCAGAGGAAAAGAGGCCTTAGAAATGATTGGATCAACCACTCCCCAAGAATATCCCTGAGTGTTTTTTGTTTTTGTTTTTGTTTTTGTTTTTTTGGGTCACACCCGGCAGCATTCAGGGGCTACTCCTGATCTACGCTCAGAAATTGCCCCTGGCAGGATTGGGGGACCATATGGGATGCTGGGATTCGAACCACCGTCCTTCTGCATGCAAAGCAAATGCCCTACCTCCATGCTTCTCTCTCAGGCCCCTTCCCGGAGTGTTTAATCAGCCCTAAGTACTTATATTTTTCCATCTGTGGTGAAAAATTGTGTGGAGATGTGGTATTAGAACTCAAAGCAAGTGTGTTACCAGTGAACAACATCCTAGGCTTACATTTTTATATTCTAATACTTTGATAATGTCTTTTATTTAGTCCAATATATTCTAAATATTATTATATCAATATAAAAGATTAATTGACATTGTTTTACTTGCATTAATTCTTTTAGTTTCATTTAACATATATCACCTGATACAGTTATAAATTTTTTTCTTTTCTTTTTTTGGTTTTGGGACACACCCAGTGATGCTCAGGGGTTACGCCTGGCTATGCGCTCCTGGCTTTGGGGACCATATGGGACCATATGCTGGGGGATCGAACTGCAGTCCGTCCTAGGCTAGTGCAGGCAAGGCAGGCACCTTACCACTTGTGCCACCACTCAGGTCCCACAATTTCTTTTTTGTAATGAAAGTGTCCATATTTCTTTTCAACTAATTATCTCTATTTGCTAAGGGTTAATTTCTAAGTCTTGAAATAATAGTAATTTTTTTTCTATGAACTGAGTAACTCCAGAAATACTGGACCAGAGATGACATAGTAGTGGAGGGTCATGGGCACTTTGGTGGTGGTGGTGGTGGTGGATTTTACTATAAAATCCATAGTAAAAGTAATATTTTAAAAGCTAAAATAGAGGCTGGAGCAAAAACACAGTGGGTAGGGTATTTGCCTTGCATGCAGCTGACCTGGGTTGAATTCCCAGCATCCTAATATGATCTCCTGAGCCTCCGAGGAGTAATTTCTGAACACAGAGTCAGAAAAGAGTAACCCCTATATACTACCAGATGTAGATTTTTTTTAAAAAAATGGGTAAAAATATAAACATTTTACACAATATGATACTATCTTATCTTGGGAAAATGAGATTTCAGTGCAAGTTTATATTACATTAAAAAATTACTTCTGAAATCCTGACATTTATCCTAATTTAAAAGCAGACTGGATGTAAATGAATGAGGGAAATAGAAGGCCTGTCTCAAGTACAGGTGTGGGTGGGGTGGGGAGGAGGGAGAGCTGGGAAATTGGTGGTGGGAATCTTGCACTGGTGAAGGGGGGTGTTCTTTACACGACTGTAATCATACAACAGCAATCATAAATCATGGTGTTTAAATAAAAATAACTTAACAATAAAAAATAAAATTAAATAAGAACAAACTGGACAATGCAAATGATCGAAATGTTTGATCATTAGTAGAAATGTAATGCCATCTGCTGGCTCTCAAACATCAAAGCATGTGAAAAGATGTCCATGTATTTATTAATTGCTCTATATTATTGAAATGCTTTGAAAGTTTGATTATACATTTGAATAAACCTGCTTGTCATCATGAAAGAAAATAGTTTCAAGAAGCCCTTTTTTTTCAGCAGCCACAGTCTACCACCAAAACTTTCCTGGTAAAAAAAAAAATATATCTGAGTTTCTCCTTCACATACTGAAAGAAAATAATGGGTGCTGATACTTTTCAGGCTGATTCCTCTGTGGCATTCTCAGAAAGGAGGGGACAGATTTTCCTTTATGCATGAACCACACAACGCAATGCCACACTTTACACCCTTGACAGAAATGGTTCAGCTCCTCGACTTAACCATATCAAATTGCCATGCATGCCACCAAATTTGTTTCAGATCAATATATTCTGAATATTTCAATATGTTATTGTGGTGCCAGCCCAGTAGGATCATGAAAATGATTATATAGTAATCTACCAAGTTCAGTGAGCCTAATCAATAACACAGAAGGCTCAGAGCACCAACAACAGCCCACTAAATCCTGAGACACTGACTTTAGTAACACTTTAGTAATCATTTCAAATTGACCCTTGTTGACTTAATTTTTTATAATCTGCATTGTAACAAACAATAGGAAATAAATTTGTTTGTGTCTACAAAGAGGCAGGCATGGTGGTGGAGGGAAAACTAGGGACACTAGTAAAGGGAAGGCAAGTGGTGGTGGGATTGGTGTTTGAACATTTAATGCCTGAAATGACTGTATTATGAACAACTGGGTAAATCACAGTGTAATAATAAAAATTAGGAAAAGGAGAAAGCCTTATTAAAACTGGAAATCATAGTGTCCATTTTTTAAAAAAAAGGAATTATTAAAATTACAAACAGAACTGGAGTAATAGTACAGTAGGCTGATCAGAGCTAAATCTCCAACACCCATACGGTCCCCCAAGCACTGTCAGGAGTAATTCCTGAGTAAATGCTCAATTATCTTGACCATTGCTGGATATAGCCCAAAAACAAAATAATTTTTTCAAGAGTAATAAAATTACAAACATAATCTGAACACAGAAAACCAGGGTAATTATTTTATGGAAAATTTTAAAGATAAATAAATTTTACCTTGAGCAAATCTGGAAAAGTCAGACCAACATATCTACTATTAACAGATACACAGATACTTAGATATACAAGCTCCAATTTTAAAACATAAGAATATTTGCAAGTGCTAGTGCAGAAATTATTTAGCAATGATAAAACAGATCTTTAGCCTCAAAGTTCAAATATAGTGATTTTATTTCTCCTAAAACACTTCCTCTACTCTCAAATCTTTATATCTCTTTTTAAAAAGATACAATTTGAGGTCTAATATTTGATTTTTTGGAGAGGGGCCATACCCAGCAGCGCTCAGGGGTTACTCCTAGCTCTGCTCTCAGAAATTGTACCTGGCAGGCTTGGGGAATATGGGGATGCTGGGGATCAAACCAGGTCCGTCCCAGGTTAGCCACATGCAAGGCAAATATCCTACTGCTGTGCTATCGCTCCAGACCCCAAGATATAATATTTGTGTAATAAGTACTCAAGAACAAAACAGCCACCTCTCTCTTGAATTAAACATACATGCCATGTTTCAAAATCCTTAATATTTACTATTCTGTACTATAATCAGTACTCTAACTTTTATCTTTTTGTGAATATTATTTTCTTCATTTTCCTATATGTACACTAAGATAGTTATTTAATTATAGGTGAACCCATGAATGTTATTATGTTTGGCAATATGAGGTGTGGATAAGTCTGGTGGCATGAAATCCTATGAATTTATTAGTCACTTTACCTGTTGCATTAAAGAAATAAGGTAATTTACCTCTCTTGGTTTTCTGCAATACTCAAAGAGCTCCTCCTACCAATAAAATTCTCCCAGAACTCTCTTTAACTGGTTGGAAAACAGTTATATCAACTGCAAAGGGCTATTTGGTTTTATGTTGTCTTATGTTTTCCCCACTATAATCCAATATCAAACACTCCTTACCTTCACAAAACTCATGCGGATAGTACACATTTTAGTCAACTCATACACGACTTCAAAGCCATGGTGAACGGACTGAGCCAGCAGCTGGGCGAAAAGTTGGTTGTTGAAGATCTTGAGGCTGCAGCCACTGGGAATCTTGCAGACAGTGGCTGGGTGGAAGCCATGTTGGTAGTTGCAGTTTCGACTCTGCACAAAGATGCTGCTGTCGCTCACACACTCAGCATAGACCTCTCCCCCGACGTAGTACAAATGCACACCTACAAGGCAAGGGCAAAACCTTCAGACACTGCACTTAGCTTAGCTGTAACACCATTCCCTACCTGCTAGTTCCTGTCACTTCAAGAGACCTGACTCTCAACTCTCTACTGTGAGGTGTAATACCACTCATCAGACATTAGAAAGGCATGAGATCCAAATGCCAGCTGGGATTTTTCATTCTACTCTGCAATACATTTCGACAATCCTGGCCAAGAACAAAAGAGTCTGCAAGTATTATTCCTTCCACTGCTCTCTCCTACTCGTTATTCATTTCAAAGATAAGATCTTAGAATATTAGATGCATAATAAACATCTAGTGTAGAACCATCCAATTATCCTTCAGGAATCCCGGTGCCCCATATGGTCCCCCGTGCCTGCCAGGAGCAATTTCTGAGCATGGAGCCAGGAGTGACCCCTGAGCACCGCTGGGTGTGACCCAAAAAACAAACAAACAAACAAACAATTATCCTTCAGGTAAAGACATAAAAATAAGAATTCTACTTGACGCTCTAAGAAAAGATGAAATTATGCAATTTGCTTATAGATGAAAGATTGAGAAGTAAAATTTTAGAGGGAGAGGGAGAGACACAAAGTCATCACTCTCTATAAAGATGCAAAATAGGAGAAAAGCAAATGCCCAAGGCAGTAGAAATTAAGAATATGAGAATGGGTCTCTAGTAGGAAGCATCACACTGGGGATGGGAAGGAAACCACACATGACACACTATGACAAAGGTGGAGATAAGTGGTCAACTGGAGGGGGTAAGATTCTGGGAGGTGAGGGGCCGGCGAGATAGCATGGAGGTAAGGCGTTTGCCTTGCATGCAGAAGGATGATGGTTCGAATCCCAGCATCCCATATGGTCCCCTGAGCCTGCCAGGGGCGATTTTTGAGTGTAGAGCCAGCAGTAACCCCTGAGAGCTGCCAAAAACAAAACAAACAAAAAAAAAGATTCTGGAAGGTGGTATAGTTATATGCATAGATCTTGTCAGTAACAGTATTATAAACCACAGTGTATAAAGATGTGGGGATACCTGTCATAGAGCAGGCTGGTAGGTAAAGACTGATGGAAGAAATAGACATTGGAAGAAGTGGGACTGGTGAACATTTTTATCCCTGAAATTCAATCATGAGTAACTTTGCAAATTAGTGCTTCAATAAAATTTTTTTTATTTATTGTTATCTGACTCAAGACTTTATTCAGGGGATGGCTTTCAATCCTGTTCAAGTTTTATCTGTAATCACAATGGACTTGACAGAGTGGAGCGAGCTGGCTGGGCAGTGGGTTAGCAACTGAGCAGGGAGAAGTTGCAGAGACAATGGGGCAAACCCAGGGAGCTGCTGTGGCTCAGAGACCGAGGCCAGGACAGAACTGACCTTCATGGTGAATTGGGGGGCTGGTGTGGGCTGGAGACAGATGAGCCAACGAGCAAGTAGTTTTATTGCTGGGCTACACCCTTCATTGCTCAGTGTTTGTTTTTTGTTTTTGGGTTTTTTTGTTTGTTTTTTTTTTTTTGTGTGTGTGTGTTTTGGTTTTTGGGTCAACCCGGTGACGTTCAGGGGTTACTCCTGGCTATGAACTCAGAAATTACTCCTGGCTTGGGGGACTATATGGGACGCCAGGGGATCGAACCACAGTCTGTCCTAGGTTAACCCGTGCAAGGCAAACACCCTACTGCTTACACCACTGCTCCGGCCCCACTCGGTGTTATTTTTAATTCTACCTTTAGTAGGTACGCCTGAAGAGTAGTTTTACACC
>PVKC010020041.1:0-18802 GCA_004027635.1 Crocidura indochinensis
TTTTTTTCAGGACAGATTATATGAAAATCCCTATATCCCTCCTCTCCAAGTTGACTCTTACTTTGTTCAGTCCTAAAGGGAAAAATTTGGTACTTCTTCAAGAAAAATTTAAAAAAAGTGAAGACCTGTGCATTCATCAAAAATAGAATTACACTGTATTTCATCCAATCTAAGAGAACTTTAATTGGAACGTGTGCTATTAATTTAATGATTAAGAAAAATGAAAATATTCCCTATTATTTTTATGCAGAGTCAGCAAGGAGAGATCAATTTTTCTTTTAATTCCCTTTTATTGTCCTATTTCTTAGTAATTTTAACATGTTAGTGCTTCACCTGAACATTCAGTTACTATGCGTAGTTCTTCATCATCGTAAAATGAGCAGATAAACTTATGACCATTTACCCAAACTTTTAACACCCTTTATTTGTTCTTAAATAAATAAATAATCAAGCAGCCAGATAAATAAATGTATAAGGGGTGGTGTCTTTAGGTCATCTGCAATTGGAAAAGAAACCATTTTACTTGTCTGCACTGGATTAAAATATTCTAGGATTGGCCAAAATAACTTCTCACTAATTTGTTGACTGTGTTAGGATATGTGGACTGAGTGGACAGAATTGGTATCTTTCATAAGCCAGCCACTTCCTTCTTCTTGGCTAGTTTTCCAGCATTCAGCTTCCGTCTTCTATAAACTTACCTCTTTCTATGTAAGTATCTTTTCCCCTGAGTCATTAAATATTTTATGAGAGAATGGGAAAAATGAATCAGGCACTACATTACTCTGGTTTGCTTCTACTTGTCCTAGATATCATATAAAACTCCCAAGCAATCAAAAAGATGAAGTAAAGAGTAAAGTGGTTTTGGACAGCTAAAGAGCATTCAGATTAATGGTCAAAATGTGTGTAAGACAGATCCTTTTGCAAGACTGCTTTTTATAGGTTTTTAATTTCTGGGATTTAATCATGCAGGTTTAATCACCTTGAGTTGTACAACTTTAAATTGAAGGAGGCTTGCTTTTTAATCCAAATTGTCGTATATTCAAACCTGTACTTTTAAGAAAGGCCCACTTCCTGCCTTGTTCAGAATCCTGGAAGTCATTGCACTTTCTCATCATTGCCACCTGTACTCCTCAGATATTTCCTGATTTTCAAGCCAGTGATAGCCCCTTTTCCTAAATCCAAATATGTAGAAAAGTTATGTCTGAGAGATAGGATACAGGGAACCAAAATCATTCAGGATAAAGTCTAGGCTGAAAGATTCACCCCAAATTCACACTTATCTATACTTATGATCATCTGCACCTCATTATGAATTATTTAGGGGTGGAGACAGCATACCCAGTTCTAGCTTGGTGCTAAGACCTTTATCACTGGTTGTTTGGGGGTGCGAGGGGACTATGCTGCGCTTGAGATCGAACCCTGGCCTCCCTCCCACACACAGATTATTCACACAAACACTTGCAGTTATCTTATAAATATGAATTGTTCTCATTTTTTAACTTTGACTTCAGTGCCCCAAATTCCATTCTTATACAAAACGAACATCTTGAAATTAAATAAAACTTATAGTGATCTTAGTCTCTGTGACTTTATCCTTCATCAGTCATATCCACTAACCTATTCAAAGTTAGCTTTTAATTAGTATATTATGTTTGGAAACCTTATTTTTAAATATGAAGAAAAGATCATGATTAAGTTCTTATTTTAAAGACTCACATCCTGCAGATGTAGATAAGATAACCTAAACTTTGAGAAAACTCTGATGTTTGAAATGGCAGAGACAATTGAGTGGTTAGGACAGATAGAATTAGAACTCAGTGCTTCTAAAACTCAGTCCTAAAATATTCACTGGTCTATTTTTCTATCTAGTGAGTCAAGTATTTAGACAGAAAGTAAATCTTAAGAAACAAGTTTATGGGTGTGCAAAACAATCTCAAGTGTACTCTAATTCTCAGTATCAATGCTAGCTACACTACCAGGGTCATGGGTCACCTTATTTGTTTTTTGATCAAACTCTGAAGGAGGTGCTGTGGGCTGTCCCCAGCTCTGGACTCAGGAATGGCTCCTTGTGGTTCTTGAGGGATTGGTGTCAGGAATTGAACCTAAGCCTCATATTTAAAATATGTGCTCAATCCATTGATCATCCTCTTTGGCCCTTATCAGTGCCAGTTTATGCCTGTCTCAGTAACCAAGATTGCAGATCTTATCAAGGGACCTTCTCCTAATAATAAAATATATCCACACATATGGAAATTATTGTTTAGTAAATCAACAATATTGAATATTTGAAAACAGAAAGATGATATTATGTGTCTTTGTTGATTCCATCTAAACTAACTCCTCCCAATATTCCCCCAGGTATATTATTCTGCTTTTGGTTGTAACTATGTTCAGGAACACCCATTCATGACTTATTCTGTGTGGGCTGCTATTCCAAATCTGATTTTATAAATCTGAGATTTCAGTAGGTCTCTGTGGGTATTTTACTATTTGTTCGTGGAAATTATTAAATTTTTCTGTCTGTCTAGAAAAGTCCAGATTTTATTCTATTCAAACACCTTTAAGAATTGTATTCATATAGGTCTCCAATTTTAATGTTGCTGTTAGTTATGAGTCACACCCATTTGTGGCTAGGGGCCACTCCTGGGGGTGCTCTGAAAATTATACATGGTGCCAGTCATCAAATGCTTGTTAACCACATGTAAGGCATACAGCTCACCTGCTCTACTATGACTCTGATGCCAATGTTTCCAGTCTTTTCACACCTACATATCAATGGATATAGGAGAAATATTTAGTAGCACACTTAGGAAGAAACTTAAATCATTTATACTAGTTTCTTATAGATTGATTTTTTTAAATGTAACCTAGTGAGGCTAGTATTATGCAGTGTACCATGGTTTAAGCAACAACTTACATGGACCAACAGGAAATATCTACAGACTGATATTAGTTCCTGAACCAACAGGAGAAAACCAAATGTATCATGCAAAGGAAAGGTCAGGCATGTTAGTTTGGAGCTGCTGCTTATCAAAATGTCTGAGTGATCTTTATTTCTGGAGGTATATGAATGTGTTTATGTATTTGAAAAGAAAACTACTTGGTCAAACATTTAGTAGAGGAAAACATCAAATGTCAAAAAAAATAAAAAAGAGTCTTCTAGAGCAGAGTCTTCTTGAATGTTACAGAATGCTCAGAGTAAACTGAAGGCTGTTCAAATAGTACAACAGAGGATCTCCAACTCCAACAGAAAATCTAAGGCCACATCTGATTTGGTGAATTTAAGATTCTTTTGTACACTTTGGGCTAGAAAGCAATGTTGATCATTGTAAATGTGGATGTGATTACACATCCTAAAAAGGGATGGCATTGCAGCTTACATCTGTTGTGCCTTATTTATTCTTTAACAAAATGATCACATTCATAAATATCAAACCTAGACTTCAGGGAAGCACAGTTGAAAGATCTGTTAGTTCCCACTATGTCCATGTTGATGGTCTGGCATGAGTCATGGAGAAAATATGAGTTGCAATTTCTTGGTGGCATCTTAAAACAGGCCCAGTTCAGAATTCTAATCATTGTTGAAGGTTAAAAATATAAATAACCCTTTTATAAAACAGTGGAAAATGGGGGCACAATTGTGGTTTGTCAACTTTGTTCCATTTTAATCAAGGCTGCAAACAAAAATCACAGTTTGTGAAAAGAAATCTCATTTGTATCTCTGGGCACTGCTTTGGGATATGGAACTTAGGTGCTTAAGATTTATGACTGACTGATGCTGTGAAATCAGTTGTTTCTGGCTGCAAATCATGAAATCAGCACCGAGTTGGCCATAAAAAATGAAGGTTTTATGGTAAGTGGTTTAAGAAAAATGCGGAATATGAGTCCTTTGCGATGTATATATTTTATAGCAGCAATTCCCTATTTTTAATTTTTTTAGAAAAAAAAAATCTCCCCAGCAATGGTAGGAGAACATCTTGAAGTAACTTCAATGAAAACAGCTATGTATACAGAATAACATATAATAGCTCTGTCAGAATTATTCTCCCACCAAGTGAGGAATAAATCTAGGATGATGATTTTTTTTCTCCCTGCGGAATTACATTTTATTAAAATAGTTACTATGTATCCCATCTAGCCATGAGTCAAAGCAACAGTATCCTACATAAATGAAATTTGTTTATCCTACTGCAAGCAAGACAGAATCAATTTCAATTTCCTTTGGATGTACTCTCGTGTTTATCTGATAGTGGATTCCTGTTGTTTTTAAAAGATAACAACAAATTATTGATTATATACAAGAATCAGAATATTATTTTTCTATATAATGAATTTTTTGTTGCAGTTTTTAATAGATCATATACAATATTAAGTCCTTCAGAACATTGAATGAAATCCACTCATGGCATCCATTAATAGGTGAGGATTGAAGCATTTCATCTCTACAATAGTTTTCAGCAAATATGACAGTGTTTCAAGACTGTTTGAAATAAAGGCAAACAACCCCCTTGTCTGATAATTGGTGTTTGTGATTTTGATCTATATCTAGATAAACAAAATTTAACTATGACTTCATGACAAAAGTATGGTCATAAATCTCTTTTCAGCAACCAGATCAACATCAATGATGGTAGGATCTTGAACATATTTATTGAAATCCAAGGTTTCAAGCAAGCAGCTCTGAAACATGCGGTTCTTGTTGTTGAGATGTTTATTAGAGGCACTTGCCATGCTGGTACAGTTGACTTAAAGTATCACTAACAATGTGGGGGTCATATTTGTGTTTTTGTACATACTTTCAGGTCCTCTTAATGAGATACTGTTCATATACTCTAGGTAGTAAGGTCCTCCTGACACATGCATCATGCAACTCGAGCAGCCATACTGTGTGGCTGTACTTCTCTATGCTTAATTCTCAGACTTCTCTCCACTTGGAAATTAGAAACCTATATCATTAGGAGAAATCATGTGATTGATTCTCAGAGGCAAATTCACCAAATATATTCCATGACTTGGGTGACCAAATTCAGAGCTCTTATTAAAATATCTGACCAAAATGTGTCCATCTCTTTCCTATATTTTTGTTGTTATTTTGGGGGTCACACCCTGCAGTACTCAGTGGTTACTCCTGACTCTGCACTCAGAAATCATTCCTGGCAAACTCAGGAGGCTATATAGGATGCTGGGGATTGAATCCTGGCCAGTCCTTGGTTGGTTGCATGCATTGGCAAATGCCCTACCACTGTGCTATCTCTCTGACTCCTTTTTTACATCTTAAGGGATGTTTCCATTTAATATCAGATTTTCCGTCAAATTTCCAGAATGAACCTATCAACTCTTTACCTGGTCTTTGAGATAATGTCTCATTGCAGTGTCACCAAAAACAGACTCCAAAGTCTGATGGGAAAAATTCATTACAAGGAATTTATATATAAAAGGAATTTATTTTACTATCCAGTGCACATGAAAGATCATTAGGGGTTGGGATATATATGCAAAATGCAGATGTAAAATGGGCACAATTAGAGCAATAAAAAAGACAAATGAAAAATTTTCTTTGATAAAATCACTATCAAGAGATTGTACATTTAATTAGATTAGTGTTCATATGTTAAGAGCTAATCCTGAATTAAATAATTTATTCTTTTTTCATGTCCATGTATTCTTTTTTCATGTATTAGCAATTCTGAACTTTTGTATTCTATTAGTTATTTATATCCTGTGTGCATTTTTGCTCTGTTTTGGGGTCACACTTACCAGTGTTTGGGAACTGTTTCTGACTCATTGCTCAGGAATCACTCCAGACTGTGCTCAGGGGACCATATGGTATCCAGTTCCTATTTAAATAAGTATTTTAACAGTAAGTGCTAAACCCTGTTTTCTGAGGGTAGATGGATATTTCTCTACTACACACAAGAGCTTCAGTCTTAGAGTTGATGAGAACGGAATATTTTTAAAATATAGATTCTTGTCATAACAAGTGAATTTTCCCCTATCTATCACAGTATATAGAGTCAGATAGATAAAAGTACATTATGCACTCATCATGTATTTCTTACCTTCATGAAACTGGATTGGTCCGGAAATCAAGGTATAAGACTGTCAGTTTTAAACATTTATCAATACTTGACTACAAGCACAAATTTATGAATGAGAAGGTATTTTAATTTAGAAAAGCCAACATAAGGGTAAGTTTTCTGTGGATTGCAGAACTGGTGTTCTTTATAGGAGAGAGCCAGAAGAAGGATGTGTTTTTTTTTTTAACCAAAATTTGCCATGGGTGGTTATCAGTATTGCAACCACTACAATTATTTTACTTTTTTCCTTCAGATGAAGTTCATATGGAGTCAACACAAAGTATCAGAGATGCAAATCTGTCACCTTTAAGAAGTGCCAAGGCCTGGCACTGGCTCAGCAGTTACTTCGCAGTCACAAAGCTTTGTCTTGTAACCAATTACCTCTGGTGGTTCAAGTCCCGAGGGTGCTTTCCAGTCCTTTAAAGAAAAAAAAAAGTGCCAAGCCCCAAATTCTACCTTGCCTTTTGATTTTCAGTTAAGTGGGCCAATAGAAACTTTGCTATTTACTGTGTGTTTGTTTTAGACTGTTTCTAACCTTTAGATTTCCTAATCTTACTCCATTTTCCAGCTATGTGGATTTAGTATAGTCATTCAGTTGAGTTGCAGTGAGTGACCCAGGAGTAGAATCTTTCAGGCCAGCTGTGAGGGTGCAGCATGCACACACATATATTTCATTTTGTCTTTCCAGTGACTAGGAAAGGCCCATTGGAATTCTTTTTTTCTCTTGAGGGTTGGGGGTCAAATGATCATCCTCAAGTGTCCATTCCTGATTTATAGCTTGGAACCACTCCTGACTCTGCTCAGGGAACCATGCTATCTCTACATGCAATCTAGCCCTTTGAACTTCCTCCTTGCCCCCTACTTTTTGCACTATTCCAACTGCTTGTTTTTAATTGTTCTGATACTATATCTTGGAGTCTTTACCTTATAACCTGTTTTTCTTCTTTCCATCCATTTTCTTTTCCCAATCTTACTTGATCCCTGGAGTGAATTGTTGACTCGTAAAACCTAGAATAAGGAAGCAGACTTTCTATTCTTTGAAAGTAATTGAAAAATTATTAAAGTCAGAGAGCACTTTAACTGGAAGTTTGGATGGCTGGCAAGATATTTTGTGACCATTGTCCATTATCTATCAAAGAGAAGAAATTGCTCTTCAGTTGCTCTGAATTATCCTTAAAAAATAGAATTACAGGGGCTGGAATGATAGCACAAAGGTGGGGCATTTGCCTTGCATGCGGCTTACGAGGGACAGACCCGGGTTCGATTCCCAGCATCCCACATGGTCTCTTGAGCCTGCCAGGAGTGATGTCTGAGCTCAGAGCCAGGAGTAACCCCTGAGTGAAGTAACCCAAAAAAAGAATAAAATTACAAACAGTAAAAGTATGTAGGTGTGTTTATATAAATATTGATATAGAAGAATATTTTCTGCAAAATTGTTATGTGCTCATCTGCCTTAACAGAATTACTCAAATCATCTGTGATCTGATGTCTTGCATATGAAGACACCCCTAAGTAAAGTTTGAAGCTTTTGGGAAGCAGCTCCTCTATGAAAGAAAAAACAAAACAAAACAAAACAAAACAAAAAACCAGCTGCTCGTGGGAGTGCCCGCTGCTCTGAAATTCAATCTGAAATTCATTTGAACCTTTGCCATTTTCTCTCATGGCATTTTAATATGTATAGTATGTTTCTAGTGACCAACAGACTTCTAGATCCTCTGACTGAGCTCAGTGCAGCTGCATTGGAGAAAAACTGCATTTCATTTCTACAGTGACCCCTTCCATCCACACTCACCAGCCCCTGAGATTAATTCTACCATATGACATATTCCCTCCAAATGCAATGAAAATCCACTCAGCCATTATCTGTGTGGTAACTAACAGACTGAAACTTAATTATATTGACAGGAATTTAAGCTAATGCTATCACATGCACTAGAAAAGATATCTCTTTAGGAATAAGTGCAATTAGTAGTCAGATCTAAGTACTTGGCCATGGAGAAATATGGTGTCACCAAATGGCATCTGTAACCTTTAAGGCTACTGTTCCTGAGACTGTTCCTGATGATTGGTACCCATATTATATGTTACTCTTCCAGATATATGCTCTTACTTTTCATGGTCATAGCTAGCAGTGCTCTGTGCTCAATGTAGTCTTGGCTCTTCGCTTAATGATTATTCTTGATGGTGTTCTGAGGAACATATGTGGTAAAAGGAATTCAACTGGGTCAGCCATGTTCAAGGCAAGCAATCTACCTACCTGTCCTAATGCTTTGACCCCTCATCCTCTAGGTTTTTAAAGGTATCATGGAAATCATAAAACATGTGTTGTATAGTTCACTACTTAAATAAATACACTTTTACCATCTTTCCCCATCTTCAGGACCAAATAAAGTATATTGAAAGACTTAACTAAACTTTAAAGGAAATACTGCACAGAGAAGCAGCGTAAATGTCAGTGGTATTTATTTTTTGCACAATTTTACACTTTCTTACCCCTATCTTCTGTTTTGGGGCTCCCAAGGGTAACACTGTAGTCAGTATATTAGAACCTTTCCCATTAAACTATTTTCCTGTTCTTCTGGGAAGAGTTTGTCTTTTTCTGTTTCTCAAAGTTCACAACAATGATCATGTGATGAGGAATTCCTGATCATGGTTGATAAATCCTATCATAGTTGATAGAAATTAGAGTGAGGATTCTGCCATACACTAGATAATTTAAAGTAAGTATCTGGGTCATAGTGGACATATTTCATAAGACTTGACAGAGTTATTACAAAGACAAGTTTGACAGGGAGCACAGCCAGAAGACAGAGCCAAACATGATGCTCATCTTGAGAGTATGTTCCTTACTGTTTGCTGCTCAGGCCTGGTAGGATAGTAAGGAATAAAGATGGCCAGGGAGGCAGCAATAAGTAAGTATTTTGGATTAGGGATGGAGCAGTGGTGCAGCGGTAGGACGTTTGTCTTGCACATGGCTAACCTAGGATGGACCTTGGTTTGATCCCCTGTTGTCCCTTATGGTCCTCCAAGCCAAGGAATAATTCTGAGCACATAGCCAAGAGTAACCCCTGAGCATCACCAAATGTGGCCCCCAAACCAACACCCCCCAGAAAAAAAAAACAAAAAATAAATACTGGATCAATTCAGGGCATCATAAGTTAGAGATAGTTCTTTGTTTCAAGCCACATTTGTGGCCCTTTAGTAATGGACAATTTTATGAAAATAGGGAAAGTATATAATACTAATTTCTAAAGTAAACAGTTATCTTTAAATGGTCAGGACATAAGTAATTTTAGCAATACCCTCATTAAGCAACTCTAGAAAATAATACATAGATGGTCATAACTCTGTTCCAGCTAAATTTTACTTACCAAATTAAAGTGAATGATATAACTATAAGGGATATCTAATGACTTGTTTACTAAATCATTAGTTTTTTTTTTAAAAAGTACCGAGACTGGGATGTTAGCTTAGTTACAAAGTATAAGCTTAGTATACGTGAGATCTTGATTTTGTTTCTTAGCACTATTTGGGCTCCTGAGTACAAACCAAGTATATGTAGCTTCGGTGGCCATTGAGAATTATCCCTTACCCCAAACACAACTATTTGGTGTGGCATATATATTATGTGTGTGTATATATACATATATACATATTTAGTATCTGTATTACAGTAGTTAGTGTTTGATATGTCTGGTTTCTAGCCTAACTCTTTGATTTATATAAATTTATAATATTTGGAATTCAGAATGTTCTGCTATCCTGGTGGAGGCCAGGGAGATAATTTAATGTGCTGAAGAGTATGCTTTGCATGCTGAATGCTCAGGTTTGATATCTAGGACCAGTATCCCTTGAGTACCACCAAGAGAGATCAAACAAAACAAAATTAAATCAAATAGACTACTAAAGCTCCTTTTAAGAAAATTAATTTCATATCTTATTTGTATCATTATTATTTTATAAGTGCCGCACATGCCTGTATCTGTAGTTATTAAGAAAACGTGTTTAGTACATAGGCTCAATACATTTATTCCTATTAAAGAGAGATTTAATAATTAACACTGGAAACCATAAACGCTGAAGACAGTCAATCAATTCTGTGTAAGTAGAAAGTCAATTCTATGTATGTAGTAAGCCAACAATCCATGAAACACTTTATAAAAAAATGTGAAGTATTATGAATATTTCTTCTCTTGAGGAACTGTCAGTCACTTCAGTTACTAGAATCAGTGTAATGAGTTGACTTTTGGTCATTGTGTAGAATAAGCACAACAGCAGATAGTTAGCTATTCTATTTGTTAATTTTTTTTTCAACTGATGAGATATTGGACCACATTCAGGTGTGCTCAGGGCTTACCTCTGACTCTGTTTTCATGGAGCACTCCAGGTAGGGCTAAGTGACCATGTATATATTCACAGATATAATTTGTATGGATCTTTCAAGTCAGTAAAGAGAATTCATATCCTTTGTAATTGTTATTTTTGTAACAAACACAACTACAAACATGTTTGTAATTATGGTGCTTAAATAAAGATATTAATTAAAAAAAGAAAAAAGAGATATTAATTTTAGAAAAAGGAAAAGGAGAGTATGGATTCAGCTCTGCCATATTCATTTTGGTCAATTTGGATATGTTATTCCAAATCTTGACTTTAGTTGGATGTTGAGTGTGACAAAAAGATAGTTTTGGAGAAGCTTAGAGAACATATATTCTCAGTGATGGTACTATGTGTTACTAGAGCTTGGAATGGCAATGGTTCCAATTTTTTTCTAGAAAATCCTTTTCAGAAAAAATAAATGATTTATGGGCACTGAAACTCTTCTTTAAGATGACAAAATAGGGGCCAGAGCAGTGACGCAGCAGTAGGGTATTTGCCTAGTATACGACTAACCTAGAACAGACTGCAGTTCGATCCTCTGGCATTCCATATGGTCCCCCAAGCCAGGAGTGATTTCTGAATGCAGAGCCAGGAGTAGCCCCTGAATGTCACCGGGTGTGGGCCAAAAACAAACAAACAAACAAAATGACAAAATCAGAACCAGTCTGTATGATCACCTGGTTTTAATCAACAGAATCACTTAAGTTCTCAACAGCCCCACACGGAGTAATTTCTGAGCACAAAACCAGAAGCACCACTTGTATGAGAGCGAGAAAGAGAGTGAGAGAGAGAGATGGAAAGAGACAGAGACAGAGAGAGAAAGAAAAAAAGAGAAACAAAAAGAATCACCCACCAGGGTGTACCAGCGTGACCCTGGATCATTCCAGCTTCCCCATTGGAGACAGTCTGACCCAGTTTGGGAAACACTGACATATTTTATTCCTTTTTGCTCTTGTGAACCCCATAGTAGACTTGTCCTTAGCATTTCACCACTACTTAGGTGATACCATGTTGCTATAGCCCAGATCTGGTTTGTGAAGACTTTGATAGCTCCTCTAACTCTAATTGGTTCTATTTCCACTGAGCATCAGGAAATGTTATCAGAAATTTAGAGATGAAGGAAGCAAAGGATGGGGTCTATTTGTAAATATTATTTATCCTGGATAAAATAATCTTGGTTCAGTTGATATTTTATTTACATGTACTCCTTAATTTGGAGCTACCTTGCCGTTTTCCTAGGAGCATATTCTAGCACAAATGTTCTCTCTTTCTCTCTCATTTGATATTTCTTTGTTGTTGTTGCTGTTGTTGTTCCTTCTGTTCACATATTGAAGCTATCTCTTAAACCTGAATCTAGGCATACTTGTCTTTCCAAATCATACTGAATGGAAAGCATATTTGTCCCATTAGCCCCTATCCTACTACTGGACAGTAGTAGTACCTTTTCATAGGAGTCTCTTGGAACAAAATTCTCGGCAGAGTCTCTGATCTAGGGGGAATGGTTTTTACTAAGAAACGTTGAAGCCTTACAGCAAAGGATAATTCATGATCATGTGACAGGTTTGGATGGACAGACAGTATTCTGAACAGTTGCTGCAGTGGCTGATTTCTGTACAACTGCCGCCTACTTCTCAGAAAGAATTGGCCTTGGCATGGAGTTGCTAGTACCCTAGGACTTCATTGACATAAGAAATAGCGTTAAAAGGAATTAATTAGAAGTCCTTGAGACTTGATAGGCATTTGTTATGGGCTGCCTGGTATTTTTTTTTATTATGAAGTGGAGGCAGAGTCAGAGAAGGAAAAGCTTGGAGGATGATTTAGAGGCACCTGGCAGAAGAAAAGGTGTAGACAGGATAAGGACAGTAGTCCCTCCATCAGGATGACTCACTTAAGAAAAATCAGAGACACCTCTGAGTCCTAAGCTCTTAAGAAATAAGAGCATGAGACAGTTTCTGACAAGTCACTTGGCTTAGCTTAAGAAAATGAGCACCCTGATTTATGAAACTAGTTCAGAGAAAGACATGTGGGTTAAGAACTACTTCACTCTACAAGAGAAATAGAGACATAGAATGTGGGAGTGGAATTCACTTACCAGTGTAAGTCAAATAATGTCTGAAGCCACACGACAGCAAAATGTTGTCCAAGACTCAGGCTACCAAATTGATCCCTCACAATGTATCACAACATTAGGACTAGACACCTAGTGGCAGATGGGATAACAGCATGTGGCTTTGTGGATCTTGTACTCCTGGGAGCTTTAATGCTTATTCTCAATAGAAACTAATAGTATAAATGTATGGTAAGAGAAGGCTCAATCTAGTTCACATCAGGAGAGAATTTTTTAGCATGATATCAAAATAAATTTGCCCTTATTAATTCAGTCATTTCAGGATTAAATGATCTCTACTAGGAGTTTAATTGAATACAGCAACTCCTTCCACTCTTAATCTATGGGTACATTTGAAAATTACAATTATTATGATATCCTCTCTTTATATAATCTGAAAGGAATACACTCTTGCTGGGAAAATAATCACTGTGCTTTAATTGAATATTTGGTCCAGAGCTGAGTCGTGAGTGATCATCAAGTGATGGGAAAAAACAAGGTGATTATCAGAAAGTCATTTCAGTAACAGGGGTAGAGCAGTAGAGTACCGGACTTGCATGTGTGTGACCCATAGTTCATTCGAGTTTCTACACCTCCAAGTCATGTATTTATTATGAAAGAATATTAATGTCTGTCTATATAAGCTATTAAGTATATTGGCATATATATATTAAAAATGAAAACACTACTTGGATTCTTACCTATCAGTAAGTATTGAGGGAATTTAACAATAACTACTTATTATTTGACCTAACGGACTATGTTTGTTAAGTTCAGTGGGCACAGTTCTGGTCCATCTCAGCAAGTGATATTAATAGCGAAGGAGCCCCTACGAGAGACAACTAAGATACATATCAGATAATGTTGACTTTAGAAGAACTTAGTGAATATACACCATGACTTAAACCCTGGTCAGATTCTGTATTCTGTCAGTATCAATATTTATATCTCTCCCCAATACTCTACCTTCAATGTGTTCCACTCACATAGCTTACTCAAATTCCAACAGACATGTGCACCCTAGTCCAAGAGCCTTGTCAACACATTGCTAGTTTAAGTCATCTTTCATATTGCACAAATACAAGGCAACCAGTATCAGTGGCTCCCACTTCCCATTATCACACTTTTATTCAAGTCTGATTGTTGCTCTTTTCCCTGCATAGCAAATGTCATATGAAAAGAAATTTCTTTATGTTATACCCAGCAATTCATTTTCTTTTTGCCCCTTCATCATGAATTCTAATATCCTTGCCTACAAAGTGCAATTTATCAATGTAGATGCCATATGAGCTCATATAGGGATGTGTTAAGGGCTTTAGGATATTTGATCTAGGTCTTGAGGAATAAAGGATCTATTTGTATGATATAACCCACTAGGTGGGTTTTCTGAAGTTACATCAGGATATAGAAAGGTAGATATGTGTTGTCTTTCATTTGTTTCAAATGCCAACATGAATCAAATGCTGAGGTTGAGTGGGACTTTATAAATTAGACAGGTCCACAAATTTCCACTCTTTTTTCCTCTATAATCCCCTGAGTTCAAATGAAATGTTGACAAAACAGAGAAGACAACAAAGAAGTTGGGTTGTCATTTCAAGCAAGTGAAGCAACTCTGATGTGATCTGCCAAGGGCAAATAATTCAAAGTGGAACCAGGTGGTACTAGCGACACCTGAGGAGATCACACACCTTTGTCTCACTGACTATGAGAACTATGTGGACAATGAAGTGAACTCTCAAAGTTGCTCCTCTTTTCTTATCAACCTGTCCTGATATTTAGATTCCTAGGTTCATCTTCAAAAATTAATAGTTAACAGATAATATTTTCTCTGCAAATATAATTGACTTTATAGTAAATGTTTTCCTCAACAAGGTTAATTCTTATGCATTGCAACATGAATTCTCTTAACAAATGAGAAAATTGAAGAATATAGATGAAATTAAAGCTTCATCAAAATAAGTTAAAATTTTCTTTATCATATCATGATTTTTAAAATTAGGGAAGGAAAAGAAAAGAGATTGCTGATGTGCAGCAATTCTATTAACTTTACAGCATTTTAGGAACATATATATTTGTAAAGTATGTTTATCTATACTATAGGTATAGGTATGAAGCTGCAACATAAATAATATAGTTATATTTGTATATTATCTCAATACTTAAGTATAACCTTCATTTTCTTTTTTAAAAATTTTGGGGGCCACACTCAGTAACACTCAAGGATTACTTCTGGCTATGTGCTCAGAAATTGCTCCTGGCTTGGGAGATCATATGGAATCGAACCGTGGTTCGTCCTAGGCTAGCATCAGCAAGACAGATGCCTTATCACTCCGCGCCACCACTCTGGCCCCAATAACCTCTATTTTCTGAGATAAGATTAATCTATAAAAAAAAAGAAATAAAATCAATACACATGTAAAAAAAGATTAACCTATATATGTACCTATAACTAACTGTGTTAGTTGTGTGAGTTGGATAATCATCTAATGTGACCATTGTGAAATAATATGTGGCCTTGCAGTAGTTGGACCTAGAGGTTATGCCCACATATGCAGCTTAAAACTAAGATTAATGTAGCTATGGAGATGATTGCCAGCTTTTTGATTTTTTTTTTGGGGGGGTCACACCCGGCAGTGCCCAGGGCTCTATGTTCAGATATCGCTTCTGGCAGGCTCGAGAGACCATATGGAATGCTGGGATTCGAACCACTGTCCTTACGCATGCAAGGCAAACGCCTTACCTCCATGCTATCTCTCCGACACTGCCAGTTACTTTTAAAGAGTCAATTTAGCAAGTCCTGTTGATGGCAGTTAAATACATTTTCAAAAATTATGTTATTGAATTACAGTGAGTTCTAAAATTTGAGTTTCAATTGTATGATTTTCTGGCACCTCTCCGTTCACTAGTGTCTACTTTCTATCACCAATGTCCCCAGTCTCCCTCCCATCACCTATCACTCACTTTCCCTCCAACCACCCACTTTTCATTTTTTTCTTTTAGGTTTTGAAATATTGTTAAGGAAAGAGTATCATGTACATGACTTTACCTACTTCCAGCACCAAGTTCTCGTATAGAATGATGGTTTCCCACTATCATTGTCATAGTGGTCCCTTCTATGACCCAGCCACCCTCTCCAAATTGTGGCATACTTCCTTCTAATGACCTTGGTCTTCACTTCTACTAAATTGGGGACTTTGGATATTATTCTCCTACAATGTTTACTTATATCTGCAAATTAGTGTGACCATTCTATGTCTGTCCCTCTCCCTCTCACTCATTTCACTCAGGATGATATTGTTCAAGTTCACCCATAGACCTTATGGAAGCTCATTTTTTAAAGAATATTCATATTGTTTTTCCAAAAAGGCTAAATTAGTCAACATTCCCATTTGTAGTGAATGAATCCCCCCATTTTTCTTCATCCATGCTAATATTTCTTGTTTTTGTGTATTTTTGGATGAGTACCAGTCTTTTTGGTGTGAAATAGTACCTCATTTTTGTGTTGATTTTTTTTTTTTGATGATTAGTGATATAGAGCACTTTTTGGTGTGACTTTTAACCATTTGTATTTCTTCTTTGTGGACATTTCTGTTTATCTCTTTTCTCATTTTATGTTTTTTCTTTTTTTTGGGGGGGGGCATACCTGGTGATGCTCAGGAGTTACTCCTGATTTTGTGCTCAGAAATTGTTCCTGACTTTGGGGGGAAACCATATGGGACTCTGGGGGTCAAACACAGGTCTGTCCTGGATTAGTAGTTTGCAAGGCAATACCCTATCACTGCGATATCTCTCTGGCCCCAATTGTGTTTTATCTTATAAAGTTCTAGAACTTTATGTACTTGGATAGTAAACCTTAATAAAGGTTAAATATTTTGCTAATATAATTCTATTACTTGGGTTGGAACAGTAATACTAAAGGTAGGATGTTTGCTTTGCATGTAGCCAACCTGGGTTCAATCCTCAGAATCCAATCTGAGGAATACCTGGAAGAGTGCAGAAGCAGAAGTAAATGTTAAGCACTGTTACTTATGACCCCCAAATCAAAATAAAATAAAATAGACTTTAATTACTTATAGATTTCAGATTATTGTATTCTAATGGAAACACATTATCTGTTAACCACCAAAGCACTTCAGCAATATCTGAGGTCTAAAGCTAATAAAATAAATATGAATCTTAGTTTTAGAAAAATAGGAGAAATTTTTATTAATATTAAGCAATAGAATAATAATTGAAAGCAGAATCACCTTGAAATTCCATCAAAGGAGAAATAATATCAACTATAATATTAACTATAGTTGAAACAGGGGAAGGTATAGGAAATCTATATGATTCCTTTATTATGGCATAGAATTCTGAATGTGTGTATTAAACTAAACTATGACATTTTTTTCTTATGGGTGCTCGATTTAAAGACTATTGTATCTGAGGATGTTCTCTGTGTCATAACTCTCACTGTTTGCGCAACCTGCAAATGATCCAATGCCCAGAGTAATAATTAAAGACCTTGTTACAACATAAAAGATTTTCAAATTTGAATCTATGACAACCCACACTGCACTCAGGGCTTAAATACTTTATTGACCAGGCTGGCAAGCTGACTTGTCTATTGGAACTGGGAGAACCCTGCTCCAATTTATCTCTCCCACACGCCATATTTGTAGTCATAAATCTTTTGCTGGGCTCTTTGAACATTAAAAATAGCCCAGCTTGGCCAGCTTTTATTCTGGTGCCCTGAGGCCTGAATCAAAGGTGCCAACCTCCTGGGATCTTTCCATGTAGTGCTCTCGCAGGGAACATTTGCATCTGTCCTGATCTCCCTGTGGAAGTGTCAAGTCAGGAGACAGCATTTCTCAGTCAGCATTCGGCTCTCTTTCCCATGATACCTTCCTTTTCCACACATTGAATATGGGCAGCAGCCAGGCCCTGTGACCCTTTGCCAGACTGTATTGGTTCCCTTCCCTTAATGATACTTTGGGGTGCAGAGGGACTCCTCTCTTTTCTACTAGAATCCCACAAGATGGAGCAGAGTAGCTGATCTATCACTAGAGCCTTGCCAAGATGCTTTCAAGAGACAGTTTGAGAGGTCAGGGGAAATAACAATAACAACAGCAACAACAAAAAAAGAGGGAATAGTTTGTGAAGGCAACAAAACGATAAAGAAAAGAAAACAGAAAAGACAATTCCAGAATGGACCCAAGAGAACAGACCTGAGCTCTCTAGTAGGGGTCATTCCCCAAGTGTGATCGGGTTTAAAAGAGTGTGCATTGTGTCTCAGTGGAATGTGATTTTATGAGTGTCCCAACATAAAAACTGTTGTTGGGTTTGGCTTTTGATTTCAGTGGTGATTAGAAAGAAGCCTTCTGGGAGCCATCGCACAGTCACTGGAGGGATTTCTGTGTCACATTCTTTGCTCTTTTCCAGAGTGAAAAAACACATCAGCTTGTTGGAGTATAATTGGCATACAATGAATGGCATGGAATTTGAGTGTACAATTTGATATTTTCACAGTCATTCACCCATAAAATCATCACTACAATCAAAAGGATGAATATATTCATTACTTTTAAAGTCTCCCTATGCCCTTGTACTCCCCCCTGCCTGCCCTTCACCACCCAGCTTCACATCTCCAAGCAAGCACTGATCTATTTCCTGTCACAATTAATTAATATGTATGTTCCAGACTTTAGTGGTGTCAAGCAATATGCGCTCGTTTATTTTAGTCCCTGCTTCTCAATATTTTAATTTTGCAATCCATCCACCTTTCATTCTTTTGAGGAGTTTAGTCTGTCTTGTGTCCCATTGTTTCCCAAAGAGCACCCCATTGTTGGGATAGACCATTGTCCACTCACTCACTACTGAAGGTAATTTGAATTGTTTATAATGTAGACAGGTATTATTAATAAAGTTTCAATGAACAATTCATGTACAGTATTTTTCATATACTTTAATTTCTCCTGAGAAAATACCTAAAAATAGAATAGCTAGATATAGATATGGTATATGCTTAGTTTTGAAAGAAGCTACAAGGTTTTTTTCCCCAAAGAGATTAAATCAGTTATATTCTCACCAGCTGAGAGTCCCAGTTCTTCGACATCCTGAAAGACATTTCTGGTTTGGGGCCTCATCTGGCTATATTTAGGGCTTACTCTTGTCTCTGTGCTCAGAAATCAGCTTTAGCGGTGCTCAGGATACCATATGTGATGGTGGAGATCTAAACCACTTTGGCTGTGTGCAA
>PVKC010020042.1:0-18924 GCA_004027635.1 Crocidura indochinensis
TGATTAGTTCGTTGTTCGTTGTCTGGTCATCAGAATTGTCATCTTCGTTCTCTATGTCTATGTCTGACGCTGGCCTGCGTTGTTTGCCCATTGTCACACTTGTATTGTGTGTTTTTCTACGTGTTGCGGTAGTGTTCATTGCTTAGATGATGTGCGTAGCCACACTCCTCTGATTCCGCCCTTTCTGGGTGTGTCGATTCGCCTACAATGTAGTGGAGTCCTCCGTGGGTGAGCCCTCTCAAAGGATCAGTTCTTGGGCCTAGGCATACAGCAGGGAAGAGAGTCCAGAGAGAAATATTGGGCTTCAGTTGTCCACCACAGTCCTTAGTGTGATTTTCTCTCTTCTTGTTATGATGTTGTTCGTACTTTAGAAAGAGTACGAGCCAAGATGACTCACTCCCGCGAGTTCGGAGGGCAGCAAACGAAAGATAGACACAAACAGAAGACAAACTCACAGATCCTTGTAGTTGGCCACTCTAGGCAGGCGTGGATTCGCAGGGATTCCCAGCCTGATATCACAAGTAAGGAACCTTGCTTTTCACAGTACTTGAGTATAGCCGGTTTTCATCCTAATGGCATGCTCCTGGGCGTTCCTGCCCTGGTATGAACTCTGGGAGAGCGAGTTCTTTTTTTTGAGCCAAGATGGCTCACTCCCGCGAGTTCGGAGGGCAGCAAACGAAAGATAGACACAAACAGAAGACAAACTCACAGATCCTTGTAGTTGGCCACTCTAGGCAGGCGTGGATTCGCAGGGATTCCCAGCCTGATATCACAAGTAGGGAACCTTGCTTTTCACAGTACTTGAGTATAGCCGGTTTTCCAGTTAATACAATTTCTAGCCTCTTGACTTGGGGGTTTTCTCTGCTAGACTGTTCCCACAAAAAAGGCTCCTGTGTGTGTTTTCACTTAGCGAAGTATAAAATAAACCAGTAGCTTTTAAATATAAACTCTGTCTTATGTATAATGCTGATCCCATTTGACTTAATATTTCAGGAAGTTGTAAGGCTTTGAATATTTTAATTTATCTATTGGTCATTAAAAATCTGTTTATTACATATGATCCAGCTGTACTACTCTTAGGGATATACCCAAGGAAGACAAAAACACAACAGAAAATGGCCTTCTGCACCTCTATATTCATTATAGCTCTAATTATATTAGCCAGACTCTGAAAACAATGAAGATGCCCTTCAACAGATGAATGACTAAAGAAACTTTGGTATATATAAACAATGTAAATGCAGCCATCAGGAATGATGAAGTCATTAAATTTTCCTATACATGGAGGGACTTGCAAACTATTATGCTGAGTAAAATGAGTCAGAGGGAGATATATAGACACAGAATAGTTTCACTCATTTGTGTGCTTTAAAAAATGTAAAAGACAGTATTGTAATAATACCCAGAGACAATAGAGATGAGGGCTGGAAGGACTGGCACATGATATGAAGCTTACCAAAAAGAGAGGTGAGTTCAGTTAAAACAATATCTACACTGACAACTATCATAACAATGGTAGTGAGAAAACTAGAATACCTATCACAAATACAGGCAGGCATTGGGGAAGAAGGGATATGGGGGGGGCAATGGTGGTGGAAATGTTTCACTGGCAAATGACAATGTTGGTTTTTTATAATTGAAACTCAATTACAAACATGTTTTTAATCAAGGTGCTCAAGTAAAAGTATTCTAAAAATAATCTGTTGATTATTCAGTTTAAGTTCTTCTATGTCCAAAACCCTTCCTCACTACATATTTTCTGCCACCAATGTCCCCATTTTTCCTCCCACTTTTCAATGCCTGTGTATAGAGAAAATATTTCTCTTTTCAATATATGTTTAACATATATAATAATTTCTTTTTTATTTATGACACTGTTGCATTTTTGAACTTTAAAATAGCAAAGACAGGAGAGATTATCTAGGATATCAGTGTAATACAGTATATAAGGGAGATTGAGAGAGATGCACATAAAATCTGAAAAAATAAAGATTTTTTTTATCTATTCCTTCAGTTTGTGTCATTTCTGCTGGATCTGAGGACTCTTTTTTATTGGCATCTGTCTGTGTTCCTTTCCATTGACCTGGTTTGTCATTGTAAATGAAAAAAACTGGTTCCTTTGCTAATATTTTAATCAGAAGTACTCTGTCCAAATCTTCTGTGCAAATATTCATTTCTGATCAATGGAAAGATATATCGCATTTTACCCTTATCTAATATCCATTGTAGCTGTGCATTTGAGTTATGTTGATATAAAATGGCCCCATTTACATAAAGCCATTTTATTTGTGCATATATATTTTTTCTTCAAGTGTAGTTTGAGGTTCTGGCATGAATAAAGCAAGTAAATTATTACTCAACAGTGTGTTTTCTAAAACTAGCCTTCTGTAACATGCTAACTACCGAACTTTTGATTTTTTCTCCTCAATATTGACTTTAATAGGAAAGACATAAAGTGACACCCCTATCCTGTATGAAGGAAAGAGATGAGAAACACAATCCGAAAATTGTCAAATATTCACATTACACCTAAGTTCTGATTGAAAAATAAAGTAGATTAAACATTGGGAACTGGAGTGACAATACAGCAGGGAGGATACTTTCTTAAACTCAGGATGAAAGCAATTCTCAGTTTTCTCCCCCAACTCCATAAACATCATTTCTCTTCCCTGATAATTGCCAATTTACACAAGGAATTTCTCACTCCCCTGATAATTACCTGCTTTCCTTACTTCCCAAAATATTACCTGTGTTTTCACTCCTGCTTACCCAAAAAACAGACCTGAAATTCCTTTCACCCCAGTATCACTTTTTTTTAGCATGCAGAGTCTAGATATGCTCTCCCATTGTTCTCCCTCAACTCTGCCTTACCTTGATAGATATCAGGTTTCTCTACCTGTCACTTCATATGCTAATTCTAGCTTTGATCTCATTGATTCAATCCCTTTTCCTTTCTTCCTGGCTATGCCCCAAGAGTACTACTTTGCATTCCGAGTTTACTTTATAAGTCTCAGCCAAATCAATACATTTGTCTCTCGTGCCATCACGCGGGACCCCACATGCATGGTTTGTGGTCACTTCATTTCTACATTATTATTCCGCTTTTTGTCTCCTGTTTCACTCTCTCCCGTGTATGGTTTTGAAACCCACGAAGCTATATTGCTAGTTGCAGACGTTAGTGGTCCGTAACAGGGTAGTCCAAAAAATAATATACAAAAATTTAAAATTACAGTAAATTTGACTACTCAGAAATGCATTTAGAAAAATTTTCTAGCACTATTTATTGATCTCTATACACAAAAAATTGATCTCTATCATGTCACAGAAATCTATTCACCAGAATGAAGTGTAAAATTGTTGATTTCAGTGGTTGAGTACAGGTAAGAGTTTCTTTAGTTAGAAAGTCTAAGTGGTCCAAGACAGCCATTCTGAAAAATTCCTTGACAGATTTTTTTTCCATCCTCCTTTGTACTATCTTGGAAAAAACAATGGATCAAATGTACAAAAGTGATTTTTCTTGCTTGAGTTGTTGGGTTATACCATATTTTACCCAAAACAAAGATCATACGTGGTTTCTTTGTATGTTTGTTACAACTTGGATTTACCCAAACTGAGATTTTCTTACTTGTAAACCTGATTGGTTTTACGGCCCACCCAGGGTTGGTCCCTATACTCAATAGAAAAATCAGTTCTGGCAGGTAGCTCTAGTTCCATACAGGTAGAAGACGACCAGACTAATTGTGTTTCACCCTCGACCTGGTTGTACCATTAATAGGAATGTCTATATTTCTAATAGAAAGATGGACAGAAGACCCACTATGTTGTCATATTCTTAGTTCAGAAGGTTATTTTGAATATTCCCAAGGAATAGTTCACCAGAAGGCCCATTCGTAGGCTTCTCCCCTGCTTGGATCACTGTCTATTCCTTTAGAAATACTATTGAGATTCGTACTATGGTACTGACATTATGATTTCTTAACATTTAATTGGCCTTTCTCACTTCTAATGTTTGTATTACAGACAAATATAGCCTTGATTAAATTTCACCTTACTTGAAAAATTCTAGCACAAATTAAAGACATTTGGTAGCAACATTTTATTCTCTGTATTTTACTTGCCCTTGCGATTTCTGATTCTGTGGACATTCTCTAATAGGACCTTGTACTTGTTAACTCTAACCTCAGTTTTTATTAATTCTTGTCTTCTGGTTGTTTTTGCATTTCTTTGCTGCTGTTGTTCCAGCTCCTTGTAGTGAACCTTTTAACCACTGGTTTTGTCATTTTCCTCTTTCCTGACATAAGGCTGTATTGCTCTGAGTTTCCAACAACTTTGCTGTGTCCTTTAGATTTTGACAAGTTGTCTCTTCATTATCGTTTTTCTCAAGGAATCTTTCTCTTTCTTCCATGAGATACTCTTTGTTCCAGCTATTGTTGAGCAGAATGTTGTTTTCTATCCAGGTGTTGGATTTTCTCCATTGCTTCTTCTTACAGTCAATTTTGACCTCTGTTGCATAGCGATTTGATAGGGTGCTTCTAATGATCCTTATATTTGTGATTTTATACATTTTAGATTTATAACCTAAGGCATGGTCTATTCTGGAGAAGGTTCCATGTGGACTTGAGAAGAATATGTATTCTGCTTTCTGGGGATGAAGGACACTAAATAGATCTATTAGCCCTAGTTCTTCTAACTTCTCATTTAGGACTCTTATTTCTTTGTTAGTTTTCTATCTGGTGGATCTGTCCAGTGGGAATAATGGGGTATTGAGATTTCCTACTACTATCACATTTCACTTCATGTGCTTCTCAGGGTTTGTGAGCAATTGCCTTACATATTTTGATGGATCTGGATTTGGTCCATAAATATTAACCTGGGTTAGTACTTCTTGATCTAGTGTTCCCCTAATCAAAAAGTAGTGACCCTCTTCGTCTCTGATTACTTTTTTGAGGTTGAATACAATTTGGTCTGATATAAGAATGGCAGTCTCTGCTTTTTTTGTTTTCCATTGTTTTGAAAGATTAATTTCCATCCTTTTATTCTTAAGCCTGTGCCAATTCTGTACTTGTAGGTGTGTTTCTTGCAGGCAGCAGAAATCCGACTTTTATTTTCTAATGCAGCTCTCTATTGTGTGTCTTTTAATGGAAGAGTTTAGTCCATTGACATTTAAGATGACTATTCACAGAGATGGCTATTGTGTAATTGTAATTGAGTAGGATGGATATTTTACAATGGGGGGTTTGGATTGTGTAATTCATCTCTGAGAAGGTCATTTAGCATCGGTTTTGTTTGCACAAATAATCCAAGTTCGTTTTTGTTTGAGAATATTTTTAGTCTTTCTTCTCATATAAATGAGAGTTTTGCTGTGTAGTGGACTCTAGGTTGGAAATTTCTTTCATTCAGGTGTTTTAATATGTCATTCCACTGTCTTTTTGCTTGAATTGTTTCAAATGGGAGAACTGGTTTGATTCTTATTTTCCTTCCTTTGTATTTGAGGTTTTTTCTTTCCCTTATTGCTTTAAGGAATTCATCCTACTCTTTTATTTTATTTTGGCATTTAGATCACTATATGTCTTGGTGTTCTTTTATGAGGGTCTTATTTATTAGGGATTCTTTTCACGTCTTTCCAAGGTTAGGAATTTTTTTCTGTTATTATTTCTCTAACCACTAGCTCTCTCCATTTTCCTATTTTCTCCCCTTCTGGTATACCTACAATCTGTAGATTATTTCTTTTGTCTTTGTTTATTAAATACATAATTTTTCCAGTGTTTTACCTTTTAATTCTTTACCGGCTTCTTTGTAATTTTCGGTTTGTAGTTTTTCTTCAAATACTTCTATGTGATTCTCCAAGTGTGCAATTATGCTACTATGGCTTGCTAAGACATTTTTTATTTCCTTTAATCCATTTATATGGATTATTTCATGTTCTATAAAATTCTTCTTTGAGTTTGTTGATTTGTTCATCTATTGATTTCTTGAGCTGGTTGACTAGTGATTACATGATTTCTTTTGCCATGGCTGGCAATGCTGATTTTACGTCTTCATCTATTGGACCATGCGTTTCGGTGGACTTGCGAACTCGCTGGGATTTCTCTCCATATCACCGGCTGTTAGTGTCTTCCTTAATTTGCCCATATTTCTTTCCATTTGGTGGTTTGGGTTGGAGAGACTAAGCTCCACATATTGGCCTGGATCAACCGTCCCTCCCCATACCTGGCAGACAGTGTGGTTCAGCCCCCAACTGTAGAAAGAGGCAGAGCCCCACAGGTTGGTTTGTATCAACAGTCCCTCCCCCACCTGGCAGAATCAGTATTAGAACAAAAACATCAGTACTTGTTTATTCTCAGGACATCTGAACCTTAGAATTGAAGAAGTTCAAGAATGAAAGTGTTTGTATCCCATGGTGACATGTAAAACAATGCAAAGTCACATTATGCAGGATTGTCCAACATATCTAAACATTATATTACATTGCTTCCAACTATCCTGAATTTAAACCAGACATCTCTAGTTTAAATAAAGTAATAGTTTTCTTCACTGTCTAGACACAGTGTAAAATCACCCCATATGCCATATATCCAACCATAGGTGAAGGAGTGTTTTTCAGGGTCTCCCAGGGGATCGAAACAGGGTCCAACCTAGGCTAGTGCAGGCAAGGCAGGCACCTTACCTCTAGCGCTACCACACTGGCCCTGCCTTTCTTCTCTTAATTTGATATTTATATCCTCTATAAGAACTCCTCCCATTTTTTGCTTGTTTGATTCTCTCCCCCTTTTTTCTTTCCTTTAAGCAGAACAACTATAACTTGAACCATCTTGTTTCTCCTCACAAATGGAGGGGGAAATAATGGAACATACCAAGACCAAACATTTATATGAACATTAAGTAGAAATAAAAAAAATTGATCAGACTTAAACACCAAATCCAAAGCCAATGACAACAGACTTGATATGATACCCAATCTACAAAATGCTAGACTGGACATTATTCTTTGAAACGGTGTGATTATGATTCATGTATGTGACATCACAATTGTCTAAATGTTGAAAATTTTTCATAAGATGTATCCATTACAGGGGAAGCAAGCCCACTAGATGTGTCTATTGAATTTCCTGGTACAGTGAGATGATATTTTCCCAAGAAATATTTTAGTCGGCAGGTCCATTGGTGGACGTTAATTATACCCCCCTAGCGAAGTACTGGCAATATTTCAAAAATACATGACATGGTAGAGACATTAAAATATCTTTTCATGGGGGCCAGCGGTGGCGCTGGAGGTAAGGTGCCTACGCTAACCTAGGACAGACTGCGGTTTGATCACCTGGTTCCCCATATGGCCCCCCGTGCCTGCCAGGAGCGACTTCTGAGCGAATAGCCAGGAGTAACCCCTGAGCATCACCGGGTGTGGCCCAGAAACCAAAAAAAATCTTTTCATATAAGTTGGCTTTGTCTCATTAATAATGATATCACAGTGGTGGTCTAAAATTGACATATCTGACTATAGAACCCGGAAATATGACCTAGGAAAGAGAAACTCAGCTATGAAAATGTTTTTCAAAACAAGCCAATTGTGATGGCAGAATCTTGACTCATGATCACATTGTTTGTAAAAATACAGTCTATTCTGAATTCAGAATCATGAATTATGATGTCACATGGGGGGCTAAAATTAATATTTCTGACTTCAGAACTCCGAAATAGAACCTGTGATGGAAAAACTCTATTACAAAATTTTTTCACCACATTAAGACAATTGTGATGCCAGAAACTTGACTTATGATCACATTGGTTTGAAAGATAATGTCCATTCTAAATTCAGAATCATGAATTATGTCAGAGTGATTGGCTAAAAGTAACATTTCTTATTCAGAACCCCAATATATGACTTCACAAAGAGAAACTCCGTTATGAAAACTTCACCATGTAAAGTCAATTGTTATGTCAGAATCGTGACTTATTATCAAGTGATTTGGAAAATAATGCCCATTTTTAATTCAGAATAATGAACTATGATGTCATAGTGGTAGAATAAAATTGCCTTTTTTAGATTTCATACCATGAAATCTGACCTCAGAAAGAGCAACTCTTATGAAAATGTTTCCCAAAATAAAGCTAATTGTGATGTCAGAATCATGACTCATGATCACACTGGTTCAAAAATAATGTTCATTCTGAATTCAGAATCTTGAATTATGATGTCACAGTGGTGGGTTCAAATTAACATCTCTGATTTCAAAACCCTGAAATATGACCTGAGAAGGAGGAACTAGGTTATGAATTTTTTTACCACATTAAGACAACTGTGATTCCAGAATCATGATTTGTGATCACACTGGTTCAAAAATAATGTTCATTTTAAATTCAGAGTCTTGAATTATGATGTCATAGTGGTGGGCTCAAATTAGCATCTCTGATTTCAAAACCCTGAAATATGACCTGAGAAGGAAGAACTAGGTTATGAAATTTTTTCACCACATTAAGACAACTGTGATTTCAGAATCATGAGTTGTGATCACACTGGTTTGAATATTAATGTCCATTCTGAATTCAGAATCATGAATTATGATGTTACAGCGGTGGGCTAAAATTGACATCTCTGATTTCAGAACCCCAAAATATGATGTAAGAAGGAGACATTCTGTTTTGAAAAATTTGCACCACATTAATACAATTGTGATGTCAGCTTCATGACTGATGATCACACTGGTTAGAGAAATAATGTCCATTCTAAATTCAGAATCATGAATTATGGTGTCACAATGGTGGGATAAAATTGATGATTCTGTCTGCATGTGATTATCAATTGGGAGAGACTGTGTGTACCACCTGTACATGTTTCTCTCTGTTCTGTCTCCTGAACCTCTCCTGAGTGGACTGAGAAGGGCCCAGCAAACGTTCTGGGCTCTCCTAAAGTTGCCCAGACCGAAAGCCAAGGAGGACTGAGTCCCCGAGTGAAAACCGGCTATCAGTGGTAACCTAACTAAGGCAGATCCTCTGTCTGTGATGTCAGGCCAGAGGAATCTGCCCCTACTGCGTGATTACCAATTGGGAGAGACTGAATGTCACCTGTGCATGTTTCTCTACTGTTCTGTGTCCTTAACCTCTCCTGAGTGGGCCAAGAAGGATCCAGAAAAATCGCTCTCCTAGAGGCTCCAGAAGAGCACGAGACCTGCTTTGCATAATGGCTGTGCACTCTTTCTAATGAATTTACCCCACCATAATATACAGAAAAAAATCACACTACAATTGTGACAATGGGAAACCTCTCAGGCAAACACCATGCACAGAAAATGAAGATGATAGCTCTGATGACTCAAAAAATACCAACCATCTGATTAACCTCTTAGATAAGGAGTTTAGAGTAGAAATAGGAAGGATCTTCATGGAAGTCAAGGAAAATATAACTCTAGCTGAACAGAACACAAAGGCAGAAATCAGAAAACTCCAAACTGAAATAACAGATCTGAAAAACACAGTAGCTCAGCTGAAAAACTCAATGGAAAACTTCTCCAACAGGGTAATAGCAGCTGAGGACAGAATAAGTGAACTGAAGATCAAATGCAGAGCAACTCCATACAGCAGAAGAGACTGGAAAAGAACCTTAAGGCAAATGATCATACAATGGAAAAAGTACTCAAAGATTATGAACAGATGAAAAAAGAAGTCTTTGAAAAACTCAACAGAAACAACATAAGAATCATTGGAGTCCTAAAGACCCAGGAAGTGGATCCACAAGAAGAATCAATAGTCAAAGACTTCATCATCGAGAAACTCCCAGAGCTATAGACTGCATGCAATCAAGAAGGTCATCCACCATGACCAAGTAGGTTTTATCCTAGAACTCAAGGATAGTTTAACATCCATAAATCTATCAACATAATACAACATATCAACAAAAAGAAAAACAAAAATCACATCAAAAGATGCATTTGAAAAAAAGCATTTGAAAAGGTTCAATACCCATTCTTGATTAAAAAAATCTCGCAGCAAGATGGGAATGAAAGGAACTTTTTTTCAATATAATCGAGTCCATCTACCACAAGTCAATGGCAAATATTATTATCAATGGAGAAAAATAAAAGCCTTTCCCCTAAAATCTGATAAAAAAGCTGCTTTCTCTCACAATTCTTATTCAACATAGTGCTTGAATTACTTGCCATAGCAATTAAGAAAGAAAAAGATATCAAGAGTCTCCAGATAGGTAAGGAAGAAGTCAAGCTCTCAATTTTTGCAGATGAGATGATAATATATTTAGAAAACCCTAAAGACCAAAAAGCTTCTAGAAGCATTAGATTCATGTATCAAAGTGGCAGGCTACAAAATTAACATACAAAACTTAATGGCCTTCCTATACACTAATAATGATAGTGAAGAAATGGGCATTAAATACAATCCCGCTGGAGGCCAGCTCTTAACAGGTATGGGGTTTTGGGAGGCTCCAGTCTGTAGGCCTTCTCCCAAGCCTGGGATATGCTGGGAAGCTTGTTAGACCCCCCAGCCATCCCCCTCTTTCTCCCATCCAGGCCTTCCCTGAATGCCGGCCCAGGTGGCTAGAAGTAGGTGCCAGGTGAACTCTATAGGGGTCCTCAGGCTTCCCTCACTCTCCCTACTGTAGGGGAAGGGGTATGGGGAGGAGGGCGAGCAAATACCTGGTTTCTGGTTCCCTCTTTGATTCTGGAGACCAGCTCTTTCCAGGTATGGGGTTTATGGAGGATCCAGGCCGTAGGATTTCTCCCTAGGCTGGGGGTTGCTGGGATGCTTAACAGGCCCCCAACTGTGCCTCATATTCTCCCCTGCACTCTAGGCCTGCCCTGGATGCTGGCCCAGGTGAACTCTGTAGGGGTCATCAGGCTTTCCCCCCTCCTCCCTACACTAGGGGGGAGGCACATGGGGAGGAAGGTGGGCTGATGCAGTACTGTTTTATGTTGGGACAGTCACTGGCAATTTTTTCATTGATAATATTGTATGTATAATATATATATTGTATTGTGACCTTGACACTGCCCTACAAAGCTCATTTCTAGTCCTTCACTGCCTCAGTCCCAACCATTATTTCTCCCCATTTGCCCATTATTCCTTCAATACCATAGAGGTCAATCACAGACCAAAATCTTTCACTGAATTCAATACCCGACCCAATTCTTTCAAAATTTCCCCTCTATATATTTGTTTTCTCGGTCCTTCTCTTTGATATTTGTTAAATAAGGAAGTCTTTAGAATTGTCCCTCCATTTAAGGTTTATGTTAGAACCAAGTCAATGGGATTTTTTGGACTTGTTCTTGCGTCCCCATAGGCACCAACCACGCCTGTGGCATTGTTCTTCCTTTGCATAAGCACATTAAAATGAGAAATTATATACAAACACGTTCTTACATAATAGAGACGCGAACACACAAATCTTGTAATGCAGTGGTACCTTACATCCTGAACATTGTCATAAAGACCTGGCTCAGGTCTCAGAAGAACGGGCATTGTCCATTTACCCCTGATCCAGGGATGTCATCTACAAACAACCACGGTTGTGTACTACATCACCTAAAAGCATTCCTCTACCATGGAAGACACTACCACTACTCTGGCATAGACCTGTTCAACAGAGACTTACTTTTAACATCCAGAGGTTTTAACAATAACGACCTGCTTTCAGAAACAACATAGAGGTAAAACACTATATGACATTGAGACTAAAGTCATCTTCAAGCAAAAAAACAACACTCTCCAAACAAGTGTAAACAGAGACAAACAGATGTGACTATATTAAGCTGCGAAACTTCTTCACCTCAAAGGATATAGTGCTTAAGATAAAAAAGCCTCCTACAGAATGGGACAAACTATACACCCAAACACCCATCAGACAAGGAGCTAACATCTAAGATATGCAATGTCATGACAGAACTTAATAAAAAAATATAACCCCAACAAGTAATGGGGAGAATAAAAGAACAGACATTTCCTCAAAGAAAAATAAAAAATGGCCAAAAGACACGTGATTAAATGCTCCACATCACTAATCTTCAGGAAGATGCAAATCAAAACCACAAAAAAGTACCATCTCACACCACAGAAACTGGTACACATCACAAAAACGAGAACAATTAATGCTGGCAGGAATATGGAGAGAAAGGAACTCTTATTCACTGCTGGTGAGAATACTGTCTAGTCCATCTTTTATGGAAAACAATATGAAGATTCCTCAAAAATCTTGAAATTTAGCTCCCACTTGATCCAGGTATTCTTCTCTGAGGGATATACCATAAAAACACACACACACAAAAGAAAAACAATACAAAAATTCCTTCTTCACACCTATGTTCATTTCAGCACTAGTTACAATAGCCAGAATCTTGAAACAACCAAGAGGCCCTACAACAGATGAATGACTAAAGAAACTGTGGTATATATACAAAATGGAATATTATGCAGCAGTCAGGAGAGATAAAGCCATGAAATTTTCCTCTACATGTGTGTACATGGAATCTATTATGCTAAGTGAAGTAAGTCAGAAGAACAGAGATAGACACAGAATAGTATCACTGATCTATGGGTTTTAAGAAAATTTAATTATGCCCCAAAACAATAGAGTTAAGAGCTCAGTGAGCTGGAAGGACACCTCACTATTTGAAGCTCACCACAAAGAGTTTTGAACTCTGTTAGGAAAATAACTATGCTAACAACAAACATGACAATGTTAATGAATGAGACATGTATAGAATGTCTGTCACAGTACGGCAGGGGTGGGGGTGGGGGGCATTGGTGGTGGGAATGTTGCACTGGGGAAGGGGGTATTCCGTTTATGACTGAAACCCAGCTATGAACATGCTTGTAATCATGGTGCTGAAATAAAAATTTATATAAGAGGGCCGGGTGGTGGCACTGGAGGTAAGGTGCCTGTCTTGCCTGCACTAGCCTAGGACGTACCATGGTTCCATCCCCCGGTTTCCCATTTGGTCCCCCAAGCCAGGAGCAACTTTTGAGCTCAGGAGTAACCCCTGAGTGTCACTGGGTGTGGCCCAAAAACCAAAAAAAAAAGATTTATATAAGAAACAAGAAAGAGAAAAAGGGAGAAAAATATAATAGCAGTACAAAAAAAATAGAATTACTAAAAAATATCAAGGAAAAAAACCCGAAAAACACCACAGCAATATAAACAACAACAAAACAATAACCATGATCCTGAAATAAAAACAAAACAAAGCAAATAGGAATAAACAACAAACAATTATAACAAAAAATGTGTACATTTTTGTTTTCTTCCATAGGCACAGTAAATGTTGGGGATATATCCTTTGGCTTAAGAGATACAGGGTTTCTCTGCCCTTGAAGCATACTGTCATGGAAATAAATACAATCTCTGTGCATGTTCTTTTACTCTCCCCTACGTTCTTCTGTGGTGTCTAGAAACCTTCCACTAAGTCGTGGCCGATAAAATCAGGCCTCTGTAACAAGAGATTTTGAACAGGTCCAAGGATGAAACCTAGAAATTTCACCTTCTATTTAGGTTTTAAATTTTTCATCTATGCTTAATGTGGTGTTTTAAGACCTGAGCTATAAAATGTAAATTCTTAGATGTGGATGTTGATATGGTTTTATCTAAACTCAAATTTCATGCACTTTGTCGGTGGGGGGTGACTAACAGCAACACTGCATCCAACAAAACTCTCATTCTTGCAAAAAGATCAAAGCAGATGTGTTCCATGTGTAGGGAAAACATGGAAATGAATATGGTCCTATGAAAGACTAAGCCTTTCCTCCATAATTTATTCTGTCTCCTCTGTAAAGTTAATGCTTTTCCAACACCGATGGTATTGCAAATCTATGGTTATAGAAATGAGAAAATTAATGACACACGATCATGTCTTGATGAGAGCATCTCTGGATTACTTCCTATGCCTTGCATTGGCTATCCAACAAATCAATAAGTTTATGACTATGTCAGTATTAAAATATGTTCTTTAGATTATATGTTATCACATAAACCTAGAGTCTTCCAATAGTTTCTACTTGCCTAAATATTATTGAACATTCATGGAAAAGTGACTTTTTCTTGGCTTTTCACCTTCAAGGAGATATCTTTGTGCATTCCCAAAGGAATTCATTTCATCAAAGACACTGGGTTACATATATTAATTATTTTTTAATTTAGAAATGGGCATGAAAATGGAAAGGGAGGTACTTAAAGTGTGGGTTGATCTCCTCGTGACTCTAGAAAAGGAAGTTTAATTTGTAAGACAACACTAGTTTAAGTTCTGATTTCTGATTCAGGAAATATTTCCAGGTGATATTTCATTGGCCAGGTGTCAGGAGTCATAGAAGATTGAAGACACTCATGCAGGATGGAATTAATAAAGGCAGAGATCTGTGAATTAAAATGGAAATGACGGTCAAAACAATTTTTGGCCACTTTACTATTTCTTCAAACAATTTCACAACAAATATCTACAGTAGCTTTTTAATAACTCAGGATCTATGGGTTAGTTGGAAAGAAGTTCTCTTAGTAGGCAGTGATTGAAATGAGATTAACTCCTAACTGGCTAGTATGGTACTCATGACTGCATTTTGGACAACTGGACAACCTAAAACAATATAAGAGGGACTTACCTTTTTGGCTGACATCATAGACATTACTTTGTGTAATGTTATATTTCTCTAACCATTTGTTGAACTTTGCATTTTCTTCTTTGGTGAGTTCATGGCCAGGTCTTACTACAATTTGTAGAAAACCAGACATTAGAATGCTTCCTAACATTGAAATTTTGACGCAGTCATCCTTTAGAGATGGACATATTTATTATCTTCATTTCTGTATATTTTAATCTTTTTATTTTAATTATGTGAACAATGATGCAAAGACAGAGGACAAGGTAAAGTTACAATGGATTCACAATCACACAAAAAGAGAGTTCTGAGAAGAAATTCCTCTGCTGACACCTTAATTTTATCCTTACAATCAAAGAAAGATAAAAGAGAACTCATGTACAATTACTTTGTCCCTCAAGATCCCAGATTGTAGTACATTATAAAATTTCTTAGCGGTACACAAAGCAATCTAAAGCCATAAAATTTATGTAACTCCTTAAAGTTGAAGACATATTAGTTTTTTGCATATCCATGCACATGCATATTAGTCTAAGTTAACCTCAAGGGTTTAAGTGGTTTTTATTTAAAGTTAAGGTCAAAGGAGCACATTAAAACGGTGTTAGACTGGCAATTATTGTTTGTATAGGCCCACCAAAGTATGGGAACATGGAAAGGAAAAGCCTTGCCCTAAATACAAGGAGACCCTACCCCTGAAGTTTCCTGACATAAGACCAATTCTAGGTTCCAGGCAAACTAGTTGTCTAATCCAGGTCATTGAGTGCAGTGTCAATAGAGTTTTATTTTTCACACAGTCTCTTGTTGCTATCATGCTTCTGTATTGAAGATCCTGGAATCTGTATATCCTACATGAAAGTCAGGATGGTGCGGAGCATCCTCTAATTTCAACTCACAATTTCAGGGCAATACAGAAAACCCTGTTCAGTATGCACGTCACTGTGGTTGTTTAAGTCTTCTCAGTGATAAGGGAAGACTCTTTTGAGTAGATCAATATCAGAGCAGCAGTAGGGTCTTCCCTGGTTCTAGGCAATGTCATAGACAAATTTGGATGTTTCATATATGACTTCCCTGGTTCAGGGTTAAATGGAAAATGCCCATACTTCTGAGGCTGTGTGCCAGGTCATCATGTCAATGTTCAGGGTGTAAGGTCCCATTGCACTACAAGATTTGCATGTTCTTATTTCTATTAGATAAGAACTTGTTTGTATGTATAGTATTTTTCCATTTTAATGTGCCTATGCAAACAAGGAGTAAAGCCACGTGGCATTATCAGCGCATAACGGGGCAACAAGAACAAGTCCAACAATCCCCGTGACTTAGTTCAAACAAAATCATTAAACTGAGGAACTCTTTCACCAAAATACCTTATTGAACAGTTCACAAAGAGAAGAAAATATAAAAAGTGGGGAAAATAAGCAATCTAACTTTAATACAGTGGACACAATTGTTGCTGTTTGTGATTTAGCCTTCTGGAGTCTGCAAAATTACTTCCTGCAGTTCAATATAGGGAAATGCATTTGAGTGGGAACTAATCAGTAACCTAGTATGGTAGCAAATATAGTTACAGAATGGAAGAAGGAGGAGGCCAAGAGGCCACTGAGAGCAAACAAGTAGGAAAAGAGTACTGGTTTCTTCCCAGCCTTAGAGTCCATCCTCTCATTTTTAATTTGAATGTATATGATGCCCCCACATGGTTTTTGCAAAGGAGACCAATGGGGAAAAATTACCAGTGAATGTCCCGACATACACCAGTGCTGCATCGGCCCTCCCTCCATCAATGTGTCCCACTCTTACTGTAGGGAGAGAAAGGGGGGAAGCCTGAGGACCACTATAGATTCCACCTGGGCCAGCAACCAGGGAAGGCCTGGAGTCCGGGGGGGAAATGGGGAATGGCTGGGGGCCTGCCAAGCCTCCCAGCACCCCCCCAAGCTAGTGAGTACTTAGTGTCCCTAACCCCATCCCTGGGAAGAGCTGGCCTCCAGGATCAAAGAACTGGAAGACCCATATCTGCCTGGCCTTCTCTCTCCTTGCTCCTCCACCCCTAGAGTAGGTAGGGGGGAAACCTGAGGACCCCTAATAGAGTCCACCTGGAACCCACAGCAGGCAACCTGAGGTGTCACTCAGGCAAGGCCTAGAGTCCAGTGGAGAAATAGGGGAATGGCTGGGGGCCAGCCAAGCCTCCCAGCACCCCCCCCAAGCTAGGGAATAGGACTCCAGCATGGGGATTTCCTAACCACATACCTGGAAAGAGCTGACATCCAGGATTAAGGAACTGGAAGCCACATATCTCCCTGGCCTCCTCCCCTTGCTCCTCCCCTCTATAGAGGGAGGGGGAAGCCTGGGGACCCCTAAGAGAGTCTACCTGAAACCCACATAAGGCCACCTGAGGTGGCACCCAGGCAAGGCCTAGTGTCCAGGGGAGAAATAGTGGGATGCCTACGGGCCTTCCAAGCTTCCCAACACACCCCAAGCTAGGGGGTAGGCCTCAGTTATGGGGTGTCCCCTAACACTATACCTGGGAAGAGTTGCCCTCTGGACATATTTATTATCTTTAAATCCTGCTCTAATTGTATGTAGATTAGTGCTTTTCCTGCTGCTTTCCAGAGACATATCAAAGGTTTACATCACACTGATGATGTTCTCACATCCTGTGCCATATTAAGTTCCTAATGCATTTTATTGTGTATCTCCATCCAACAGAGTCAGGTCAATACGAGTCAGAAAAACAGACCTATGCCTCTTTCTGTCTGTCTGCTTGTGTGCTTGAATCCTGAAGTTCTTCCCAGCACCCCCCAAAAAACTGCATTCTGAAGCTGCCTGTGAGTAACTTGGCGGTGGGGTCGCTGTCCAATAAGCTGAGCTCTCTACCTGCGGAGGCACCGCCCAGCTGAGTCTCTGACCACGCTGAGGATTCAAGGGAAACGTCCCCTCATTCTGCCTATCTGTCAACTAGTGGCAGCAGAAGAGCGTGGCCGATTTGCTTTGCTTTGCGGCCACGCTCTCTTTCTAACCAATAACCCCCACCACAACACTCAGGAAAAGCAACATTACAAGAGTGACAATGGTGAAATCTCACAGGCAAACCCCATGCACTGAAAATGAAGATGAAATCTCCGATGATCTAATAAATTCCAACAACCTGATTAACCTCTCGGACAAGGAATTTAAAATAGCAATATGGAAGATGTTTCAAGAAGTGAAAGAAAGCAAAAAGCAATCTGAACAGAACACAAAGACAGAAATCAAAAAACTCCAAACTGAAATAACAGATCTGAAAAATACGGTGACTCAACTGAAAACCTCAATGGATGGCATAGCCAGCAGGGTATCATCAGCTGAGGAGAGAATCGGATTACTGGAAGATGCGATACAGAAAAACACAACACAACAGAAGAAAGTGGAAAAGAATCTTAAGACAAACGAACAGGCAATGGAAAAAGTACCCAAGGAATGTGAACAGATGAAAATAGAAATCTTTGATAAACTCAAGAGAAACAGCATAAGAATCATTGGAGTCCCAGAGACCCAGGTAGGAGATCTCCAAGAAGTATCAGCAGTCAAAGACATCATCAAAGAGATACTCCCAGAGTTAAAGATTACATGCAATCAAATCCTGCATGCCTGAAGAGTACCAGCTAAAAGAGACCCAAAGAAAAACACCCCAAGACACATCCTCATTACAATGACAAATCCCAGAGATAGAGATAGAATACTGAACGCAGCAAGATCAAAAGGGAAATTACATTCAAAGGAGCATCCTTAAGAATTACCGCAGACATGACACAAGAAACTCTCAAGGCCAGAAGACAATGGTGGGATATTATGACAAGACTGAATGAAATGAATACCTCACCGAGAATACTGCACCCAACCCGACTCACATTCATTTCGAAGGAAAAATACATAGCTTTATGGATAAACAACCGCTAAGAATCTTCACAAATGATAAACCAGCCTTAAAGGAAAACCTGATAGGTGTACTGTAAGTCAAGAGATCAACAAACACAGCAAACTTATCTACAAAGATGACATTAAATCCTATAACAATCATCTCCCTCAATGTCAATGGACTAAATTTACCAATTAAAAGATACAGAGTGGCAAAATTGGTCAAACAGAAGAATCCAACCTTCTGCTGCCTACAAGAAACACATCTGAATAGTCAGAACAAACATAGACTCAAAATCAAAGGCTGTAGGAAAATCATCCAAGCAAACGACACCCTTAAAAAAGCTGGGGTGGCCATATTAATATCTGATGACACCAACTTTATACTCAGAAAAGTGGTAAGGGACAAAGATGGACACTATGTCCTAATCAAGGGATATGTGC
>PVKC010020043.1:0-18819 GCA_004027635.1 Crocidura indochinensis
CAAGCACTTGAACTTGAATTTGGTAATACACCCAAGTTTCTTCTTTAAAAGAATACTCTAAACTTAATAAATATTTGTGCTCTTGCAGGTAGTTAATCCTCCTTTCAGTATGATTTTGATTTATGAGAAAAGCCTAATTTCATTGGGAATTAGATCTGTTATCTACAATTGGTAAATAAATTAGACACCAACATTTTTATGGTACTAGGTATATGATGTTAATGTAATATAGCTTTTGTATTTTTAACTGATGGTTTTAATGACCAGGGATTTTAAAACAATGACAATTTATATTAATCTATATAAATTTAGGTGCAATTCCCAAGGTGGGTTTTTTTAAAGTCAAAATTCCTTTGTAGGAGTTTTGCCAAATTAGATGCCAATCATGTTATCTGGATACATTTTATTTTTTTGTTTTTTTTTTGGGGGGGGCCACACCTGGTAATACTCAGGGATTACCCCTGGCTCTGTGCTCAGAAATCGATCCTGGTTTGGGAGATCATATAGGATGCTGGAGGATCAAACTGTGGTCTGTCCTAGGTTAGCCGCATGCAAGGCAAACGCCCTACTGCTTGCGCCATAACTCTGGCCCCTCAATACATTTACATTTTTTGTGTTTTATTAGGAAATTGTGAGATTAATTAAATTTTTACTATGTCCAAATTTGTATTGCTTGTTTATTTTGTCATCTTTTCAAGGGACTGAGAAAATCTATAAAATGATCTTACTCAGGCCTGAAGAAAGATACCATTTCTGATCACTGGAATAATTGATTCGTTTTTGGCTACCTGGACACTTCAGTCTTTTTTTTTTTTTTCTTAAAATTGCAGTAATTTTATTTCTTTTTTTTTTTTTTTTTGGTTTTTGGGCCACACCCGGTGACGCTCAGGGGTTACTCCTGGCTATTCATTCGCTCAGAAGTCGCTCCTGGCAGGCACGGGGGACCATATGGGGAACCGGGGGATCGAACCGCGGTCCATCCTAGGTTAGCGCAGGCACCTTACCTCCAGCGCCAGCGCCCGGCCCCCTTACTTTAGTATAGTTTTGTGATATCTTAATTAAAATTATCCTCAGTGGGAATATGATTCAGCATTACTTGAATGAAGCTCAGGGTCTGATCTTTAACACTGAAAACAAACAAAAGAACAACCGAAGTATGTCTTTATTTAGGTGATATTATCTAAACCCTACTCATGAACTTGAATCTTTTAAAGTGATTCTCATAAAATGTTAAAGGATATACTTCATAGAAAAAAAGCCATTTGGAATCTTAGTTTATTAAATGCAATTATCTAATAATCATGGGACAATCCCAAACAGACATGAAAAGAGGCTGACTAAAAAGGAATTAAAAAAAAAGTTCTTAAAGGATAATTATTTTAATGATATCCTAAATATATATCATACTCTATGATTGGTTAATTCTTTATATTATTTAATTTTTTAAAGCAATGTATTAATCTAATTTATCAGAAAATTGAGAGTGTGTTTCAGAGCACATAGTAGTTAGTAGTGATTGGCTTTGAATTCATAGCTCTTGATGTGTACAAAAGACTTATTCTTCCTCTACATTAATTCATTTATATATTGGCTCTAACTATGTGGAATAGGTAAATGAGGCAAAGAAAAGAAAGTTTTCTTCAAGTCAATTCTTTGAGACAATTTAAAACTTGTGTGTGATCCTGGAATTTTGTGCCTGGGAAAGCATCATTATCAGTATTGTAAATGACAGGATCCCAATCAAAAATGCTTAAAAATATGAGACTCAACACATAGAAGTTAGTCTACATATAAGATCAGCCTACATATAAGATTTTAATATAAGATTAAAAATTCAGTAATATCTGAATTTGGAAATGTCATTTAATGTAAAAAGACATTGTTACAGAGATTTGATACATAGGCTAGTGGGATAGATTGAGTTTTCTTATTAAAAACTAAGAGCACTTTATAGCTAAAATTTTGTATAATCTCAAATATATGAGGGATTTTCTCTATATACAGCACTGCCCACTTAGATGTTCTGATTCACTATGCAATTTTGACTTTCTGATATAACATTTACTGTACAGTCTTTCTCCCTCGGAGGGCTTTCTTTCAGATCAAAAAAAAAAAAAAAAGATGGAGTTGCATGGACTATTTTGATATGTGCATTGCTTCTTCTCTGAGGCAGAGATGTTTGCTTTTCTGCAGTGAGGTCACTGGAAGACTAGCTCTGCACAGAGAATTTCAAATATAGCCTTTGTACTCTGTTTCTCTTGGTTAATTTACATACTGTTGCTATATCACCTGTTAGCTTTGCAGAGATTATACATTCCAGTAAGTACAGCAGGAAGTTTACTATAGCCCAAGGACAGGCACTGATATTGATAGTAGTTAGAAAACTGTCTAGGTAAGAAGGGTGTCTCCTGAGAACCTTGTCTCTTTCAATTAAAAAGGTTTTGATGGGGGCCGTGCGGTGGCGCTGGAGATAAGGTGCCTGCGCTAACCTAGGACGGACCACGGTTCGATTCCCCGGTTCCCCATATGGTCCCCTTGCCTGCCAGGAGCGACTTCTGAGCGAATAGCCAGGAGTAACCCCTGAGCGTCACCGGGTGTGGCCCAAAAACCAAAAATAAAGGTTTTGAACACATCAAGGAGATCCTTCATTTTTCATCATCTCTCATAATATTGTTTGTCCCTTTACTTTCCTCTTTTTCTTTTTTTACCTTCAAAGCTTATTCTGGATACCCCTGTCACAATTTTTTGTTCAATCTTCATTGTTAAGCTCCCTCATCAGACTATACTCTTATTCTCTTGGTCAAAACTCTAAGCACATACTCAAGCCTTTGGCACTAACAGGTTATTTGAAGACTGAAAAAGTGGGTGTTGACTGAGCAGTTGGCCTTAAGCCATGCTATTGAATCATTAACATTTACCCCCATTGCTTAATCAGATCATTTTGTAAATACTTGGCACTTCATTCTTGCAATATAATCATCTGCACAAGTCAAGATAGTTTTCGAGGAATATACAACGAAGACCAAAGTCAGTGGAGAAACTGGATAGAAAACTAGCCCCTGTCTGAAAAAAAAATCAGCTCTTTCGTTGTTTTTTCCTGGTTATAGGAAGATTGCATCTCTTCCAACTTACACTTCTCTCTGCAGCTGCTTGCCCCAGGAATTCTGCAACTTCCAAAGTTATGCAGACAGGTAAAGCTTATTCCCAGGTGACAACCTATAGGAAAATTTAGGAGTGGAGCTGACTCGCACTGCCAGTGCCACTGAAATTGGTTTTGATCTTAATATTGCAATTGATATTCTGCTCGGAATTCAGACAAACATGGACTTAAAGAAGTGTCTAATATGGAGCAGATACATGTTTTTAATCTTTTACTTTAGAAAATAGGTCATGTTGAAGATGCAGATTCAGAAACTTTCATCTTTATCAGATTTTTATTTCATTTTGTTTACTTCTTTTTCAAGTCTTTTTTTGGTAGAAAAGAAGGGTTGTCATAAATTATTATTTTAATTACCGAGAAATAAAGTGTCTATTGGGGTAAAGTTAAAAACAAATATAAGTACCCTATATTTTGGTTAAGTTTATTTTATAACACTAACATTGCAGTTGATTTAATAAATATTTCCTGACCCTTTCTCCTTAGGTAACAAAATAAGCACATATGCTCCAATAAATGCAGTAAATATATAATAAAACTGAAAGTGAGACCAACTGTTGAAGCCAAGCACATAAAAAGTGAATACAACTAAAATATAGGCGATGTTTCTTTAAAAAAATACCCAACTAGAAAACTGAGATCATTTTATGGGAATTCTCTCTTTTTTTAATTAAAAATTTTCTCTTACTCAGTGCTTGTAATTGCTATTTTTCTTCCAAGTCTGTGAGCTGAGTCCATGAGCTGCCAACCCTCAGGGTCTGAGATACTTGGAAAGTAACTAGGATGTTAAAATTTCAAATAGAGTTTGGACCTTCTATTTCCTTAGGCAAAAGATTGTTCTTGTGTTGCCAACTCCAGTGATGATCTTTTGCTTCTAGATAAATTTGAAAAAGAAGTTCTTGAGTGTTTTTTTTTAATCAACTTTCAGGTTGGGAACACAGTAGTGGAAGCCCATTAGTGGACATCCAAGCCAGACTTGTATGAGGCTTGATTTCAGGCATTCCTTCAGGCTCCGTCCCCACCACCACTCCAATGGCTTAAGAGGAGAGAGACAAATACAAAATGATCTCTTTCATCTTTATATCAGATATAAAGATACAGAACACGAGTAAAAAACAACAACAACAAAAGAAAACACACCCTTGATTCAGTTCTGATCACATCTGTCTTTTCCAAAATAAGAGAGTGGGGGGGGGGATTAAAGGGTCAATAAATTGTGAAAGGAGAATTTTGACACTTGCATAGTAGACATGGTGTAATAAGAATTATATGATGAGTAGAAATTGTACCTCTGGAAAAAAATTGATGTGTAAACTAATAAGAGGAGAAAATAAACTTATAAAACCATGATACAGAATTTGCTTAGAGCAAATTCATTTGGGAATATATAGTAAATTCATTTGTGAAAATAGATACAAGTGTATAGAATGGGAAAAATGGTAAGGCTCTTTAAATGGTGCTGGAAACAATGAATAACCACATTAAAAGAATGAAAGTGGATCATTATTTTAAATCAGATATAAACATGCACTTAAAATGGGTGGCGAGATGAAAGATAAAGCTTCCAGTAACAAAACTCCTGGAAGAAAACAGGTAGCAAGTTCCTTGACATGACTCAGCATTAATTTTTTAAAAAAGATTCCAGAGGCTTGCTCATTAGTGTGTGTGTGGGTTGGGAGCTGGCCCTGAGTTCACTCCCAGAACACTCAGCCCTGTGGTGTTCTGGTGGTTTGGTGCTGAGGGAGCCAGATGGTACCTTGGTTCAAAGTCAGGACCTCACACATGCAAAGCAGGTGCTCCACTCCTTCGCTCTATCTTCCTGGTCACAGGAGTGACTTTTCAGTTTGAATTAAAAACAAAAAAGAGCAAAAAGCAAAAATATACAAGAAGATAGACATCACCAAAACAATTGCACAGTTGAAACCAATAATAAAATTAAAAAAAATAAATGGGAGTACTCTTTACAAATCAGATATCCAGTAAGAGCTTAGTACCCAAAGAAAGAATCATGCAGCTCAGCAAATGATTGAATTAATCTGATTTTAAGAAGTGCAGGTTATCTCATGTGAAGTGAATAAAGTCAGGAATCCCCAGTGAAAACAAACTCTGAGATGTTGGCAACGGAACAGTGAAGTTGCAATACAAATGTGGGATGAAGAGGGATTGTGGGACAGGGGTTGGGGATTATTGATACTCTAGTAAAGCAGCATTGCAAGTATAAAACCATAACCAGAAAAAAGAGGAGGCTTTATTAGACATTTTTTTTCAAAGAAGGCATTAGGCTGGACAATCAATTGCTGTAGGAAAATATACTCAACATAATAACTAATCATCGGGGAAATTAAGATCCACAGAGATATCACCTGTTAGCAAGGCTACTGGTGAGTATGTGTAGGAAAGAAAAGATTGGAAAATGCTGTTGCATGCAAGCTGATGCAGCCACCATGGGAAAAGTGAGGATGTTTCACATAAAAATCAAAATCAACTATGTTATGTTTCACATAAAAATCAAACTACCACATCATATAGCAATTATACATCCAAGTATTTTTCTGATTAAAATGAAAAGGTGGGGCTGGAGTGATACCACAGTAGTAGGGCATTTGCCTTGAATGCAGCTGACTTGGGAATGACTGGGTTCTATTCCCAGCATCCCATTTGGTCCCCTGAGCCTACCAGGGACTATTTCTGAGTGCAGAGTCAGGAGTAACCCATGGACACCACCGGATTTAGCCATAAATAAATAAATAAATAAAACGAATAGGCTTACTGAAATAAAATGAATACACCCATGTTCATTGCAGCCCAGGTGTTCTACTCAATCTTCTATCTCTCTAGCCCCTAAGTAAACGTTTTAGTTTCTTTTTTAAGTTTCTGTTTCCTCTTAAAATTGCCTGTCTTCATGTTTTACAGCAAGTTAAATTAACTTTTTGTTTTTAAATTGTGCCTTTCTGGAATATAGACAGAGCAGCAGATCAATGGATTAAAATGGAAAGCCCAAAGGTAAACCCTCCAATGTAGAAAGAGTTAGTTTTCAACAAAGGAACTAAGCATATTAAGTACCAGAAAAGTCTCTTCAGAAAAATGGTTACTCTCATGAAAATAAATGAAACTTGCCCCATCTCACACCATATATAAAAGTTAATTTAAAATGGATTCAAGACTTTGATTTAGACTGAATTTATAAAAATGCATTGAGGAAAACATAGGCTGAAATTTCCACAATATTGACCTCAGAGGAATCTTCAATGAGAAGACCCCTCTGGCAAAGGAAACAAAAGAAATAAACAAATGGGACTATATCAAACTAAAATGCTTTTGCACTGCAAAAAAAAAATGACTTCTAAATTAAAAAGATATCTAGCTGAATGGGAGAAAACATTCACAGCTCATACATTTGACTAAGGGCTAATATCTAAGGATATATAGAACTCTCAGAAAGCATAGCCACAGAAAACAAACTACCACATTAAAAATGTGGAGGGGCGTTGAACAGACACTTCATCAAAGACGCATAGATGGCCAACAGGCATGTGGAAAACTGTTCATCAGCATCGATTATCAGAGAAATGCAGATCAAAACGAGGTTGAGATAACACCTTAAACCAGTGGGAATAGTCTGTACTAGGCACACAACAATCAGTGCTCATTCACTGTCAGTTGGAACTGTCATTTGGTTTTAACCACTAGAAAAGCAGTATGGGAACTGCTTATAAACAAGAATTTCTATATGACCCACTGGTACCACTTGTTGGTATTATAAAGTACAAAACATTACTCTATATGTAGAGATGTACAAATATGCCTATTGCAGCCTCATTTATAATAGCTAAGATTTGAAAACAGCACAAATATTCAACAACAGACGAAAAGATAATGCAATGGTGGCATATAGTCACACAGTGGAAAACTGCTTATCTAAGGAAAAATGTGAAATCTTCCTTTATTCTTCAACTTGGATGAAACTGGAGAGTGTCAGACTAAGTAAATTTTAAAGGAGAAAGACAAATACTGTATAATCTCGATCACATGTGGAGTCTAAAGAAAAAAATCAAGGGAATAGATAATTGCTAATGGAAATAAACCCTGAAATATCCCCAATACAACTGAGACTGCCAAGGGATGATAGGGAGAAAGGACCTAGGGACGGGTGGAGTGTGGATGTCTTGGCAATCTTCTGGTAGGTCTGGTAGGTCTTATACTGCAGTAGCATTATAAGCATAAAACAGAAGTTTCATGCTACTATAAACTATCATACCTCAACAAAAAAGATAAAAGAAAATAAATAAAACTACACAGTAAACTTTTTTTATTACATACAATAATATGCAGTGCCTAGAATTGAACTCAGGACCTCACACAATTAAGCAAATACGCTAAATTACACCTCCTGCAAAGCTAATTTAAGAAATGCATTCAGAGGGCCGGAGAGATAGCACAGCGGTAGGGCGTTTGCCTTAGGTGCAGAAGGACGGTGGTTCAAACCCCGGCATCCCATATGGTCCCCCGAGCCTGCCAGGAGTGATTTCTGAGTGTAGAGCCAGGAGGAAGCCCTGAGTGTTGCTGGATGTGACCCAAAAACCGGAAAAAAAAAGAAGAAATGCATTTGGGGGCCAGAGAGAGAGCACACCAGGTAAAGCTTGTATGTGGCTGACCTGGTTTGATCTCTGGTATCCCATATGGATCCCAGTATCTCATATGGATCTCTGGCATCCTATATGGCCCTCTGAGCCTGCATCACCTGGTATGGCCCCAAAAGCAAATAAATAAATAAATAAATAAACGGAGCCCTATATATAGAGAGCAGTATTAATTCACCAGATAGATTTGATGAGGATTAGTGTTCTCTCTCTCTCTCTCTCTCTCTCTCTCTCTCTCTCTCCTCTCTCATCTTTCTATACTTCTTTCTCTTGTTTCTAACAATAGATCTAATGTTAGGGTATAAACAGAAACACAGGAAATATGTTTTCCAGCAACAAATTATTTTTAGTGTAGAAGTAGATATTATATTTACCTTTCACTAATTTAGTACTCTCCTTGGAAACAAAAATTGTCCGCCAGAGAGATAGCATGGAGGTAAGGCGATTGCCTTTCATATAGAAGGTCAGTGGTTCGAATCCCGGCATCCCATATGGTCCCCTGAGCCTGCCAGGAGCGATTTCTGAGCATAGAGCCAGGAGTAACCCCTGAGTATTGCCGGGTGTGGCCCAAAAACCAAAAAAAAATTTTTTTTTGCCTATAAACTAAATTAAAATAGTGATGGCATTGTTATAATGCATCAAACATAACAAAAGACTGAGGTTTGATCTAAAAGATTTAATTCAAACTAGTGGTCTTTGAAGTGTTTTAAACAGGTAATGAGAAGATATTTAAATTTTTGAAAAGATATTAAAGGTGAAGCTGAAGAGTGTGTTGGCTTCAGTGAGAGGGATTCTTTATATTGATTCAGAAAGTATGTAACATACTACATAAGTAGAACAAATTGTGAATGAGAACTGTTCTAATAATTAACTGCAAAAAATGTTACTGGTACAAAAGTGACTTAGGCGTTAGAGTCTTCAGGATTTGGGGGTTAATAACATTTTAGCAACATACTCTAATAGATGGTGGAGGCCAAGATTATTTCTAAGTGGGGTTGAAGAGATAGCATGGAGGTAAGGTGTTTGCCTTTCATGCAGAAGGACAGTGGTTCAAAACTCAGCATCCCATATGGTCCCCTGTGCCTGCTAGGAGTGATTTCTGAGCATAGAGCCAGGAGTAACGCCTAAGCGCTACTGGGTGTGACCCCAAAACCAAAAAAATAAAATAAAATAAAAAAAGGTTATTTCTAAGTTTCTGATTCAAGTAACCAGTAGTGTCATTTATTTAAGAAGAGAGTTAGAGTGGTGAGCTTCAAAGTTGGTTCCAACATTACAAAATGTCTACATGAAGCTTGTGGTAATCATGTGAGCAGAAGAGAAATGGGGAACCTCAGTGGAACCAAACTACTTGTAGCCATGTGTATGACTGAGAGAGTCTGACAGATTAGAGGGAACTTAAGAGGAGTGTTCAACACCAATGTGGGCATTATGTTACCTAGTATGTGGTATTTACTAGAATAAATGAAGCTTTGAGAATATGCATATATAGTGTAGTCTCATAAGAATAGCAAACAAGCTTGTAGCCTATATTTAATATCAATTTTCTCATTGATCCCTTTGCCATTGCTGCCCATTTTGAGTAATAATCAAGTAGTGTTCAAGGGACCCAGGATTCACTACTGCTTGTGCAGATCTAGATTCAGTGATCAAGTTTTTAATGCAGTGCTGGCTATTCTGACCCCACAGGGTTGGTTACTCCTAAGATTAGATCCAGAGGTACTCTGGAAACCAAGAGTTGCCAGAGATAGAACCTAGGGTCTCCCACATGAAAGTAATGTAACCCAGTCCTTTGAGCTTTCTCCCAGACAATCTGAGTTAAATGCTCTTTTAATTCCATCAATATGATATTGATGTGTTTGACCTCGCCAAAAAGCACCTATCCAAATACTTTATCTTATTTACAACTTATATCTATTTACCTAAAAATGGAATAGAAATAATAAATATAGCATTTAATTCCCCTTTCAAGACTACTTTCCAAAGAAATTAAATTTTCCTATGAGTTGTATAGGTGTGCTTTCTTTCTAAGATATATAAAAATAATCCCAAGTGAACTGCCAGAAGTAAGGCAAGGGCTTTTATTAATTTACCTACTGGCAAAGCCACACATGCACAGTTCTTGAGAAATTTGTCTTGTTTTCTCTTGGGATCAACAGTGGTCTTTTTTTTTTATGGAATAGGCAGTTGAGCAGCAGGGTCTGAGAGCTTCTGCAGCTTCACATTAATGTGCCTGGTACTGTATAATAAACTTGACTTGACTGCTCTATGGCCATTCTGAGTATGTCACATGGTTCTCCTATATCTTTGGCTTTTGATTACACTCAAGAATAGAGATCATCCTATTGTTCTGCTATTCTAAAGTTCATCCAAGTCAACTCAGCATAATTGGTGAAGCTTCTGCTAAAGGAAAATACATTAGACCAAATGCTGTCATGTGATATCTGAAATCTCTGTTTTGTAGGAACTTATATTTTCATGGGACATCCAGATCTTAACATAAAAATGAAAGGATCAGCATTGTGAGTCTTTGCTTTGCTGGTTAGACAGTTACTGGACTTAATGAAGAAAACTAGTTTATCTCATAGCGTACTTCTAATTCACAGGGTGTCTCTGCGGATTTCCCCTTTCTAAAAAAATTGCAACCTCCTACAGAGAAATGCTCTATTTTTTTACCTGCTAAATTTTATTTTTAGTATTTATCAACATCTAACACATTATATATTTTGCCTTTTAATCTAATCTATAATCTATCATCTCTGCCAGAGGGATAGGGGCTTTTATCAGCTATATTTATTATATGTTTTTACCAGTGCTTCCACAAGTATTTGTTAAAATAATGAATGAATAGTTTAATTCATGCATGAATTTTTCCACAAAATGATTTTATTCCATAAAGTGGTGGAATAAAATGATGAATAAAATTTTCATGATCCTGTACTCATGTAGTTTACAGTTGGTGGGAAACACTGACATTAATTAAATAGTTGCATTAAAATGTAATTACAAACTATTTTCTGTATACCATATCATTGGTCAAGTATGTATAAGCTGATTTACATGGTAAACTCTGAATGAGTGAAGTCTTTTAATCTGCATAGTAGAGATACTTAACCATATGCTTAAAAGATTTAAAACTTGAGTAAAAAATTTTGGCATACAAACACCTCTAGAAGCTAATATAATGCTATACTGCCCTCTTCCAGTCTTTGCAGTATTTGAAAAACTAATTTGGCATAGAAAACTAATAATATTCTGTAAGTCTAAAGACCTTATTTTACCTGTTCAAAACATTTAGCCACTGGGATGTCACATGGATTACAGTGCTTAGATTAATATATATTTTGGATTAACTTTTCTAGAGAACTTTCAGTGGTGTATAAGGATATCAACAATTGAAAATAAATTGTGGAATAGTTAAAACACATTCCTTTTCAATGTTTCTTTTTACTTTAATTGACTTTTAAAGTAAATAGCAACGTAATGTGAGATTTATTTTCAAAAATGTTCTCATTCACTGTATATTATCGAGTTACTCATGATTTGATTTTAGAAATTTAATGTTTCAACACCAACCCCTTCTCCAGCGTCCATCTCCCTTCATCAAGATTCTTCACTGGGGTTTCACCCACCCCCATCTGCCTCTATTAGAGACCCTTTATAAAAATAATTTTGACACTCTGGTGTAATCTGAATTTTTGATGTCAACATGTTTTGTTCAAGAAATGCTTTTGATAGCTTTATCTTATTATATGAGTGAATATCACGTCTCTGACAAGAGATTGAATTTTTAGGGGAGGACATATCATCCCTGTGTGTGTGTGTGTGTGTGTGTGTGTGTGTGTGTGTGTGTGAGAGAGAGAGAGAGAGAGAGAGAGAAAGAGACAGAGAGACACAGAGAGAGACAAAGACAGAGAGACAAAGAGAGACAGATATTATTTAAGAAGAGTTGAGTGTTAATTGGCAACTGCTCAAGTTCCTCTTATATTCACTTGCCAAGGAGTATAAATAGCATTTGTTTGAAAGTTTCATCCCTGATTAACTTCAATGCTGTGATTCTTGTCCTTCTTATTGAATTTCTATAATAAGCAACTTTCTGAGTAATAGTTGGTAAATAAAGTTGTCATATCTGTTGACAGTCATAACTAAACACTGCCCACAGGCCCCCTCCTCCTCAAATTTTAGAATTGCAGAATTAACATCACGCATCTATATACACATGCATATATATATTAAAATCTAAATTCATACCAGCTGCAGTCTTTTAAAGTCTCATATCATTTTGTTAGTACAATGCCTGCCTACGTGAGCAAAAAACATGGGAACTGCATCCTAATGCAGTTGACAAGATTTTTTATTTTCATGATTACTTCTCTGCCTTTTTTTATTTTGCCTGCAGGCAAAGGTTGGCATACATGTCAAGAGAATGTTCTCCAGCTGGGGCCTGCAGTACAGAGAATTGTATATACCAGGGGGCTCATGGGACTCTAGGCAGATTATTATGGTAATATTGGAGGCTGCTGTCCTCTCCCTCCCACAGCTGGGCCGCCTCTCTCATTGTAAGTATTGAAGCAATATGTTTTGCAAATTATACGTTGGGAACAACAGGGACCCAGTAAAGTGAGGAAAAAGAGAAACATTGCAAAATGTTGCCTTTAATATTATATTTTTCTTGTTCATCAAGTGAAATAAATTAAAGCTTTAATTTTTTTAATTAAATGAAGATCATATATTGAAAAAAGAGCAGTAGGAGTTAAAACTTAATATTGATTTTATTGAGAGTTTTAAGGAAATATCGTTATAGAGAAATTAGACAGTAGCCTGATTCAAGAGACTCATGGTAAGATTACATAATAGCCTTTATTATGGATTTCAAAAATCCTTTTGAGTCCAATGAAGCTGGGTTAGCAAAAACTGCACAAAAAATATCATTTTAATTAGTGCTAATGTGATCTCGTCATGGTCCAGCTGTTTCACGCAGGATGAAAATGTGTTACTTTATTAGTAATCGTCTTAGGAAAAAAATGTCACTTCTGATTTCAAACATTTGTTATTAAAGTACATTTTAATACAATAGTAAAGCTGCATGATTGATTTGGCACAATGAGACATTAGTGAAATTCAGGCAAAGAGCCTTAAAAGGCTTCTTAATTGAGGAAGAAATGTCTTCCTTCTCTTTGACCTTCCTTTCTGGAAACAATAATAACAAAACTAGAATTACATTTCTGTTGAGAATTTTAAAGACCTGTGATGAAAGACTTAGGGTGACCACAATTCAAATTTACACCTTTTTCCTTCGAGATAATGTGCTCCAAAATGTAAAGTTGGAGGCTAATTTTAACCAATGCTCTGCTGTTTCAGTTTCCAATAATGAATTTAAATTTATTCATCAGCAAACATATCCATGTCTCTCTCAATAGAGAGTCTACAACTCACTCTTTGGAATTCAGTTTTCATTATTTCAGCCAGTCCTAACTTCTTCATTCAGATATGAAATCTTACATGCTTAGAATAAGAACTATGTTCTGATTTAAACACTTAGAAATATGACCCAAATCTTTCCCTTAAATTCTTATTTAGTTTAGGGAGGGCAAACCTTTTATATGAGATGATACTGAATATAGTACATTTGCTTGTAACATGTCTTTTTCTTTGCTATAAACTTATAAAACAATTCATCATGTTCAGTCCGGTGCCAGGCTAATATATTTATCCATTCTATTTTAATTGATACTGTGCCAATATATTTTAGCCTACTATTGATAGGGTTGCTCACATACAATTTACTCTCCTCTGCTAGATATTCATTTAGGAGGAATTTAGTAAATAAAAGGCTGGTAGGAAGTGATGTTCACATAAATGCCAACCTCTATGTTCTTTTACTGACTTATAGCTATCATTTGGAAGTGATAGCAGAAGGTGGGGGTGTGTGTGGAAGGTCAACAATTCTCTATTGTTTGTCAGTATTGTTTTTCATTATTCCAATCTCTATCTTAGTGTTGAGTCAAAAAAAAACACAAATACTCAACTTGATTGATGCTACTGGGGAATGTATTTGTCTGTTTCAGGACTCTGTTTGGTGTGGATCAGCACTGTTCCAGCATCCTTTTAATGCCCCTTGTCACACAGACTCCAGCAAGTCTATTCCTTTGAAAATTATAGCTACTGAACAAAAAGTAACTTTTGATTTTATAAAATAGCACTTTCCCCAAGTTTGTTTCCTATGTATTCCTGGTGTAGCAGATCCTTTTTAGGCAAATCAGTTTTATAATATGCCCATTGAAACGTTATGGGTTAAGTCAATGAAATATGGAAGCAAACACACACACACACACAGAAACACACACAGTTTTTTCACTACACCGTAATGAACATATAGCTTCTTTTAGGTTTTGGCTGACAAGAAGTACCAGCAAGTCCCAAGAAAAGAGAATAGGCTTGTTTCTGTAGTTCTTACTGCCTGATCAAAACATGACTAATTAATGATGAGTTAGCTAACATACACTTCATTGATGAGTGTGTAAAATAATGTTCTTTCATATATAAGTTTTATTATTTTTGCATTGATTTTTAAGTGACCTGGAAGCATGCTTTTTTTGGGAAATTATATGTTTTATGAATTGAAAATGCAGGTGTCTCTTTGCTTAGCAATACTAACATAAATTAAAACAAACCCCAAAAAAAAGCAAACAAAGAAATTCAGCAGTAATACAGGGTATTTTTATTGTCCCCCTTACCTAAAGGTATATGTAGATAAAATTTGGCCTAGACCTGAATTTGCAAGTCTACCATAAAAGATGAGCTTCTTATTAAACCAAAGCACCCCACTGAGCTTATATGATGATGGAAGGGATCAGTGACTCTTAGCTCTATCCCACAGACCAGGGCTTTAAGGAAGAGTGTAACTCTTTGGGGATGGTCATGACAGCAGTAATTTTAATTCTGTTCTATTTATCTTTACTGAAGATCTACTAGTGTGAGTGAGGCTTGGTGAGGGATTCCCAGAAAGTGAAGATACAATTTCTGAGGTTAAGGAGACAAATAGGGAAAGAAGTGTAAGAAAAATGCCAATTTCTTGCCGGGCAGTGGCGCTGGAGTAAGGTGCCTGCCTTGCCTGCGCTAGCCTAGGCTGACCGCGGTTCAATCCCCCGGTTTCTGATATGGTTCCCCAAGCCAGGAGCTACTTCTGAGCGCATAGCCAGGAGTAACCCCTGAGCGTCATTGGGTGTGGCCCAAAAACCAAAACCAAAAAAAAAAAAAAAAAAAAGAAAAATGCCAATTTTTGAATGAATGGCCTCAACACTCATTCTATACGGGTATGTAGATATATGGTATATATATATATACATATATATATGGTATATATGTCATATATAACTATATGACAGCAGAGTTGTAATCACAGTGGAGTAGCCTACCAAATTCTTGGTGATAGGTATATAGGTATGAGCAATCTGAGAATAAAAGGAATAAGAGAGTCAAGGGACCAAGTTGGGCTATATTGAAACATTTTAATAGAATATTTCTCAGAAGCAAATAACTTAGCCCACTTTGTAATTTAGGAGGCAATTTAGTGCTAAAATTAGTGAATATATTCCCTGATAACACCAGGTTTACAAAAACATTGAAATAAGTCAAGCGGGGTTGAAGGATAATTTTCTAGGCCTAGGAAATACACAACATACTTATATATATTCCATTTCTTATTATTTTAAAGTCTTGGGACATGGTCCAACTTAAGGTCAAATCATTCTGAACTCATAGCTCCCACAACTGGCTCCATGCTGGCAAATTCAGTTATGAGAGCTTAACATTTTCTTTATCATTTATTGAATACATTTTCTTGACTAAAGTAAAATATTGTCTACATGAACATTGCCAATTCCACGAAAACATATTTTTTCATTGTCTGAGGACACCTACGAATGCTAAAACAATCCTTAAAAAAACTAATGGAAATGCCAATGCAATCTTGTCATTTCTTTGCAAGTCCTATATATTCTTCAAGACTTGTAATTAAGGACTGAGAATTTTCTTCAAATGACTGATTCCATGACTTTTCATGTATAATTTTATTAACATCTTTTATGAACCTGCCTTTTATTTAAGCTTTCATAATTAACTTATCTTTAATGTCCCCTTTTCCGAAGCAGACTCAAAGAAAAGATAGCATAATAATCTGGATAGTGTCTTTTTAATATTCTTTTACACATTGACAGATTTCTATTTATAATGTTCTTTCATCACAGAGTAATTTAAGATTGGGTTCTGAATTTCTTTGTTAATGTGAATTTTCATTTTTGTAAGTCCCATTGCCTTATTTTTCAATTCTCAAGATATTAAAGATGTAATATTAGCATTAACCTTAAGGCTGTTCTCATAGCATCCATTAATTTGAGCCTAGTCTAAGCTCGTAGATATGATTTTGGATGCAATATTTTGATCTTTGGTTTGGGGGCCACATTCAGCAGTGCTCAGTGATTACTTCTTGCTCTGTTCTCAGGAATAGTTTTTGATTGAGTATATGTTTATTCCCTATTAGAACCTGGGTGCTTGAGATGGAGTGTGGGCCAGTTGTGTGCAAGGCAAACATCCATCTATACTATCTCTTTGGTTCTTCAGAGGAACTTTAAATACATGCATTCAGACCATTATATATAACACATATAATACAACTTACATGTTTTACTCATATTTTCTAATTATATAGTAATACATATGTTTTATATATATTAAATATTCAAAATGAATATGTTATATAAAACAGATTCTTTAAAATGCATAGCTATCTTTCTTTTTTTTTGGGGGGGGTCACACCCAGCAGTGCTCAGGGGTTACTCCTGGCTCCATGCTCAGAAATTGCTCCTGGAAGGCACGGGGGACCATATGGGGCACCGGGATTCGAACCAAAGGCCTTTTGCATGAAAGGCAAACGCCTTACCTCCATGCTATCTCCCGGGCCCCGCATAGTTATCTTTCTAATTTTACAATGTAGGTACTTTGAATATAATTTAAAAAGCCATGGGTGAGTCGATAGAGAAAAAGTACAGTGGATGTGGCCCAAAAAACTTTTTCCCTCCCAATAAACCCAAAATGAAACTACCACTGACTGGCTAAAATATATTAGAATATAGAAATATCACATTAGCACCTATAACATTCAGGCAAACAGCATCATTAAATGCCAGTTATAAATGTTGTTCTTTTTCAGTCTTGTTTCGGGGACAGGCATCTTATTTTTAATTAATACCGATGGATAAATAACTTCAAATAGGTTTGGAGATCACCCTGGAAGTGTGATAGAATTAGGATCTAAACCATTATGTCCCAATTACCCAGATGGTATCATGTTCTCATTTATCTGAGCTTTCAAGTGAGCAGCTTCCTAGCTTATCAACTGTTATGCCAATTAGTTGAAATGTTCTTAGAGACTAGTCAAGTTCTTTTTTATTACTTTATTTTATTTTTTGAAACCATTGTAATTTACAAATTTCTTCATAGTTGGGTTTCAGACATACATAACTTTTGTCGACTTTTTCTACAATGTTTCAGAGGGTATCCCAACCACCATGCTTTGCCCCCAGCCTGTCAGTATAATAGACCCATTTACAATTTAGATAGCTAGAGTTTCGGTCTCTTGATTCCACTGTTGTCAACTCTGACTTGGATATTTAGTTCTGTTTCTTTTTTGTTTTCCCTCCACTATTTTACTTGAGACTGCTTTGCCCTTGGCCTCAATCCTTTCATATTTGTGTTTCTCCTCCTCCAGAGAGTCAAGTTCTTTAACCAATAACATAAAAAAGAAATAATGATGCTAATTTGCACAATATACTCAAATCCTTTTTATTGAACCACTTTGGCTCTCTTTATCCTAGCTATGTGGAAGTTGACTATGTATATGTCAAAAGATAGTTGCAGAGAAAACTTGACACTATATTAAAGACAATGAAGTATAACCCACAGAGTTTATGAAGTTATAGAAACCAGAATGGCAGCATAAAGGGCCATAGTAAGGTATTTGCATAAAGGTTGATGTCTGTACCACACAATCAACACTTCAAAATCATATCAAACAACAATATGTGTTTGCAATAGAGCAGCATGGATCAAGACAAGGTTTATGGAGTTAGATTATCTTAATTTAAGTCTGTTTTTCATTACTAATAGAGATGATATCAGGCAAGCTGTCTATATTTTATGAGCTTTTTTTCTCATGATCAGGTATTTAGAGCCATAATTGGGGGCCCAAGAGATAGTGCAGCAAGAAGGGCACTTGCCTTGCATACAGCTGACCCACCTATGCTCCTTTGAGATCTGAGTACAGAACCAGAAGTAAGCCCTGAGCACAGGCAGGTGGACACCCCAAACAAAACCAGACGACAGCTATAATTAAAAGAGCCCTATAGCTCTACTCTTCTCCATCCTTCAACTTATTACCACAACTAAAAAAATAAAAGCTTTTGGTTTGTCCCTGTTCACCACTTTTCCTGCACCCTGGCTCTCATCTGGGTATTCCTTTCCTGTTTCAAGATCTCTGAATGCTGGAGATCATTGTCTTTCTTTTTGATGAAGGTCATCAAAAGGATTTGGCTGCATATTGAGTTGAAAGGTGGACCTTGGCAATTAGATGCAAATTTTACTTGCAAAGAAAATTTTTGTAACCCACATAGATAATATGGACTGCTTATAGAGTTTACCAGATGACATATTCCTGAGATAAAATTAAAATGTGTTGCTAAGATCCTCTGGATGATGCATGTAATCAAATCAAATTAAAGTTTTAACATAGACTTTTAAGATTAGAAAGGCATATTCAGAAAAGCTTTTTTTTTAACAGTCTTTCTCTCTTTCCTTTCTTGTTTCTTTCTTTCTTTCTTTCTTTCTTTCTTTCTTTCTTTCTTTCTTTCTTTCTTTCTTTCTTTCTCTCTCCCTCCCTTCCTTCCTTCCTTCCTTTCTTTCTTTTTTCCTTTCTTTCTTTCTTTCTTTCTTTCTTTCTTTCTTTCTTTCTTTCTTTCTTTCTTTCTT
>PVKC010020044.1:0-18800 GCA_004027635.1 Crocidura indochinensis
AAAAAAAAAAAAAAAAATTAAAAAAAAAAGAATTGATGGAATCTTACCACTTAAAAAAACATGCATGGAACTGGAGGGGACCATTCTAAATGATATATGTCCAAAGAAAGACAACAAACACTAGTTGTTCCTGATTTATATGCATAAAAATTCAAGGCACGGGGCCGGAGTGATGGCATAAGCAGTAGTGTTTGCCTTGCATGCGCTAACCTAGGATGGACCACAATTCGATCCCCTATCATCCTATATCATCCCCAAGTCAGGGATGATTTCCGAGCATAGCTAGAAGTAGCCCCTGAGTGTCACCTGGTGTGGCCCAAAAAGCAAAAAACAAAAACAAAAACAAAAAAACAAAAAAAATATTCAAAAAAAAAAAAAAAGAATCAAGACAAGGGAACAGACAAATCTCAAAGAAATCAAACCATTCTATTTTGCAGGGCAGAGGTAGGCTTGGTAGTGAGGCATGAGTAGTAGAAAGTGGTAGAACAGTAATGGTATGTGGATATGAAATTGTACTCTAAGGGAAAGAAGAAAAATGTGTGCCATAGAGACAGGCAGTGGGGAGGGCAAGAAGAAAACTAAGGACATTGGTGGTGGGAAATGTGCACTGGTGGGGGTGAGTGTTGGACACTGTATGACTAAAATTCAATCATGGACAACTACGTAACTTATCTCATGATGATTCAATTAAAAGTTTATTTAAAATAAGAAATTATACTCTTAAAACAGTCTTGTCAATGAACACTTCCTCAATATTTAAAAAGAATGACTTTTCAGTAACATTAATGTTTATAAAATAATGTCTAGTGATGATCAGAATATTTTCTTTTCTTTTTTAAAATTCTAGTTTAGGTGTTAGAGTTTCTGTAATTAATGTGCAAAGATAGTTCTCACTTCCACCAACGAAGTGCCCAGGGTCCTCTACCATATCCATCTCAATGTCACCCCACCTTCAATATTTCTTCATTCCCATCTCTGCCCTTCATTTGTTAACTGATAGTTATGATTTTGGTGCAGACTAGTACCTTCTCTTAGCACTGCCCAGGTGCTCAATACCTTCCATTTATGTTTCTATATTCCTTCCCAGCAATCTTAAATAGAAAAATTTCATCTATTTTTTCTCTTTCAGAAAGTCCGAAGAAAGCCAGTGTTATGGAACAGGACAATTACATGATCACTTAATATTTGTGTTCTTTTTTGGGTTTCACAAAGTACTTTTGGAACAAAACTTTATTTGAGCTTAATAATAATTCTAATGAGGATATTTTACAATTGAATAAATGGATCCGTATAAATTAACCAATATTTGAATGTTTAATAGGTAGGCTGCACTCCATGGAAATTACACACTTAAAGGTAGTTCTAATTAAATTCATATTTAATGTTTTATTTTATTATTTCACAGATGAGAACATTAAACCTTAAATGAGGAGTATATTATCTATAATAATACTGCAACAAATATGTTAGAATATAAGCTATGATATATATATGTATATATATATATAACAGATAAATATTTTGGGCTGGAGTGAAAGAACAGCAGGTAGAGTACTTGTCTTGTTTCTGGCCAACCCAGGTTTGATCCATGGCATCCCATATGGGCACATAGACCATATACAGAGCCATGAGTAAGCCATGAGCATTTCTGGGTGTGGCCACAAAACAAAAAATAATAAAGAAAATGAATTAATAAATTTTTTTTTGGGTTTTGGGTCACACCCGGCAGTGCTCAGGGGTTACTCCTGGCTCCATGCTCAGAAATTGCTCCTGGCAGGCACGGGGGACCATATGGGGCACCGGGATTCGAACCGATGACCTTTTGCATGAAAGGCAAACGCCTTACCTCCATGCTATCTCCCGGGCCCCGAATTAATAAATTTTTGAAAGACTGGAGCAATAATACTGCATGTAGGACACTTGCCTTGAACATGGCTGATCTGGGTTCATTCTCTGGCATCCCTTATTGTCCCCAGGAGTAATTCCTGAGTCCAGAGCCAGAAGTAACCTCTGAGCATTGCTGGGTATGAACCTTTCAAAATTGAAACAAACCAAAAAAAAAAAACCTTTTTGAGTTAAATTAAATTATAGGCTCCTTTTCACACTCTACCAAGAACTGCAAATCAACTTCTTACTCAAAAGCTTATAAGCCTTTTTTTGTCACATCAATGACTTTCCAGAAGACTCAGTTTTATCACCCATGAAGAGAAGTATTAATGACCATGATAATAATTCACTCAGGGCCATTAAAGAATTAAAGTGATGCATGGAAAAGTATTCCAATAAGAATACATTAGGGAGCCAACTATGGGCAGGAAAAACAGAAACTCAATTTTATAGGGATCATATGTCCTGGCAGGAGAGAGATTAGAAGCATACACCTAAATATTATCAGAGGTAAGGATGTGCTGAAGACCAAAGAGGACAATGGGAAGGATAGCTGAGCTGGCAGATGACGTTGATCTCTGTCTTGAGAGTGAAAGAGGTAAAAAATTGTGTTCAGCATGGATCCAGGGTTCATTGTCCCAGCAGCTATGAGGGTTAAATTCCTGACAGGTACAGAACCATGAAGGGTTAGAAGCCTTATGTAGTGTGAGAACCACAGAGAGGCAGTCAGAATAGTGGGAAGGACTCAGGTCATAGAGTTCTTAGTCATTCCCAACAAGTCCTTTGGATATTTCTGGGGATGAACCTCATTCATAAACTTACCCCACAAGGAAAGATTGAAACACCTGTACCACCACTGTCCTGAGATCTCCCCTGTGGGAATGAAACCTTTTGCACTGGCCTCCACCCCATAGTTGGTGCCCAAATGTAAACTTGGCATAGTACTTGTTAATATATTATGTGCATACAATCATGGATCTTCCAGGGAGGGAAAGGGACCCTCTATGACTCCCACCCATGTTCAACTCTTTCTAAAGAAACTCTTTCTTCATCTCTGTTCTGCAACCCCATTCTGTTCCACCTCTCTATTTCTAGTAAGGGATTAGGGAGAATCAGAATTAAGTAAAAGAGTCAGAGAATGTTCCTCATTCATCTCCATCATAGTTGAACCACTCTTGCCCCTTTATTTCAGCAGGTAGGGTCATGTTAACTGTTCCCTGTTCTTAGAAATTCTTTCTGTATAGGAACGAAATTGAGCAGGAAAAAGCAAAGAACATGATTACCTAAATATCAGGGACTAAGGGAGTTCACAGGGTAGTGCATATATAGCATATGGTCCCCTGCACCCTCTGACTGCTGAAGTTGAGTATTTCTATCTATTTAAGTCATTCCCAAGCAAATCATTCCAGGAAAAGAGGAAGGAAACATTTCTTTTATACCCAAACCAAATGGCACAACTATTCATATTAAGGGGCTCTAATTCAAAGAGGAAAAATTCTAATCTGGTTTACAAAAAGACAGCCCCTTCTAATAGCTTGGGTTGAGCGTAACCATTGGCTTTTGGGAAACCTCAGAAAGGAAAGATGCTGCTCTCTATCAAACAGGGTACCATATTTTCTGGCGTATAAGACAATACCCTAATTTTACAGATAAAACATAGGTTTAGGCCTATATTTATTGTATAAGGCAGAACGTTCCAGTGCTGCAACTGTATGTACCACAGTGTGCCAATCACAACAAGCAAAGGTTCAAAGGTTATACTGTAATAGACTTCCTCTCTGACTCTGTCCAATCTGAACAGACTTTTTACAGTGTAGATTTGGGTAGAGAACATTGCATAATTTGCATGCATAAAAAGTCTGCTTGGATCGGCTGAGGTTCGAGCAGCCTTGCAGTAATTGGTGCAGGATCGAGTTGGAAAATTTGTTTCGTGGCAATATCCAGATGATTTTTGGAGTATAAGATGACCCCCATTTTCGGTTAACTCTTTTTGTTTCAAAAGTCATCTTATACGCCGGATAATATGGTAGATAACTTAAGGCCTTGATGCCTCAAGGGAGAACAAGAGTCATTGGGCTCTTTGGAAAAGACCAGAGGAGGGTGCTCTTTTATGCTTCTATATGAGTTACCTTGGGTGAAGAGAACAAGTTTGTCCACTACCTCCCCTCCATTAGTACCCACTTTGTGAAGTTTCCACTCATTTTTCCACAACACCAATTAGGCCTCCTCTGGATGGGATTATATTCCCAATGCTCACTGATATTAAGCCAAGATGCTGGAGAACAGCATATTATATCAATCTGTTTCTTTAGGGCAGAGTAATGATCCCACACTCCCACCAACCTAATTCAGGGAGGAATTAGGAACTGATGATATGTGAGGACCATCCTGAAGAGTCAACATTGGGTGGAAAATTTTGTGGGGCTGGTGAGAAAGATACACATCTGCTCAAACCCATCACATGGTAGGGCCAATAGGATCGCTTGTGGGCATGAAGTATGTAGTTCATTTTGCGAGAATCTTCTTTAAATATCACCCTTACTATATGTGTCCCAGTAAGCACAGCCACAACCTGAACTTCTGGAAGTGCCTTCAACCATTCTCTACCCCAAATATCTTTGAACTCCTTGCAGTGTTCATACAACCTCAAGCTTGCCAACCTAGTCTGGAGAGAATCAAGACTCAGTGTGGGAGACATAGGGTGGATGGGGTAAGGCAAGCACCTTTATACTCTTTTCAATATTCCAGTTCTTTCCTTTTACTCCTGCTTTGCAGACCTCAGAACATCACTGAGCTACAAAAGATAGCTTTGCTCAGAGGAAGCTGTTAGGCCCACCCTACTGGTAGAAAATCAGTAGGGAAAGGGGATCTTCCAGGAAGGTAAAGCTGATATGTAGGGAGAGAAAGGGACTCTCTGTGGCTCACACCAAACCGGAGAAACCCTGGCTTTAATAGGAGAGTGGATTCATATTTTCCCCACTTAATCCCTCCAACTGAGTATAGCTGTATCCATTTATTTATTGATTTGGGGCCTATACTTGGCTTAGACATGGCTCTGTTTTCAGGAGTCACTCCTGGTGGGCCCAGGGAACAGTATGCAAAGATGGGGATGTATGTAAGATGTATGCAAGGCAAGCATTTTAATTTTTGTATTATTGCTCTAGCCCAATCTCTGCTGTTTTTATTGATACAGTCAATTTAGCACATTTTAGTAATCACTTCCTGTTCATTTGGTTCCTATTTAGAATAAGCTTTGGATCAGAAAAGATGATTGGTGTGGAGGTGTGGAGGGGTGGAGGGAGGATTGAAATTGTCAACTTAACCCTGAGAAAAATCTTCTTTTCAATGGCCTTCCTGCTCACTTGGAATGGATTTTAACGGGCCCTACTTTTCCTGGGATCTTCTTTACTTGAAACTCTCAGACTTTCCTTCATTGAAACTCACTATAATATGAACCATATTTCCCCTCCTCTCTTGTTTGCTTGAAAGGGATTAACTATAAATTAAAATAGTTAAGAGCGAGGTGTCACAGGCGGGGCCTAGGGTTCCCCTGCTGCTCCCCCACACTAGCTGGGGCCAGGCTCCTCTTTCTTTGGCAGACAGGTTCCCAGATCCTGGCTAGGGATAGATGCAACCTTCCCCGCAAAGCTATCCTGTGATATCAGTGTACAGAAACTGCCTTGTTTGATAACAACATGATGATTTATTCCCTCTTAAAGTTTTTTTTTTAATATTTTTATTTTTAATTATGAGAATCCCTCTTAAAGTTTTTGTATTAAGTTTATTCTTCTTTGTCAGGCCAGAGCAAGCAGAGTGGTTTAAATGTCCTTTTCTGGGGCCAGAGTGGGCACAGTCTACAGGGCACTTGCGCTGCATGTGGCCCACTGGGTACAATCTCTAAGCCCCACCAGGTGTGATTCCTGAGAACAGAGTTAAGAGAAAGATCTGAGCACCCTCATGTGTGGCCCCAAAATGAATAAATAACTAGATAAATCAATAAATAATGAAATAAAATTAATGTCCCTTTCTGCTGAGTTATTATCTACAGGGTTTTCTAAAGAGCATTCATCTATCTTGGACTTCGAACATTATTTGAAACAACTAGACCATGTGCAATACCAGATAGCATCACCTGGAAGTGCTCGTTTCTGGGGACCTGCTCCTAGCCATAAATCGTGTTTTGTTGTTCCCTTCCCCAGAATCCCATGAGAGAGCCTGCACCACTGCTCATGCCCTCATCCCTGCATGTCTGAATATCATGCCAAGGGTCTACTGAGATGCCAAAAAGCACCCATTGATTTCAAGTGGTTAACCAAGGCTATAGCTGTTAGGCAATGTCTAAATGCAGGCAACACCGAAATCTAAACACCAGCAGTGTACCAGTCCCAGGACTAAGCAATTTCACATTTGCACCAGTCACCAAATGGGACATGCAGTCATGATCCACATACTGTGCTCTGAATGAAATTCATGGTGCTCCAATATCCTCCAACCATAGAGGTATTGAGAGATAAAGGAGATCTTCGGTCTGTTCCTAAAGCCAGTCTTAAAGAACAGAACATTTTGACTTGCAGAACCTTGATGCCTTGGAGCAAAGCATTGCTCTCTTCCAACCAGGGCTTACCCTGGAAGATCATTCCAGGCTGATTTCTGTATACCTGGAAACACCAGGGAGGAGTAAAGGGGGGATATGGGTCCAGGACCTTGTCTGCACCCAGGGAGTGGGCTTGTCCTCAGTGCTCTGGTTGTTATAGGAAAGCAACACAGACTAGGGAGTTGGAGGAGCAGAGGTTAAGTGACAGACAATAATTTCTCACTGTTCTGCTGGAAGTCTGAGATTAAGGTCATGAAGTATGAGCTTCTGCATAATAAGGACTTTGCTCCTGGATTTTAGATGCCACCTCCTTGTCATACCTACACATGTGTGTGAATATGTTCACAATGTGTTCACATGTGCATGCATGCGTGTGGAGAATGGGAGCAAGCTCTTTCATATGACACCAAATTCAGACATGGGGTTCTCAGACTCCTGCTCCACCTCATTAATATTATCACTTATTATCACAAAGGTCCTCTATTGGCATGAGACATATTTTGTGGAGAGAGGAGCAAAATTCCATCTAGGGCTAAACTCTTAGAGAGTTGGAAAAAGGGCAGACCCTGCAAAGGGAAGGCCTAAGTTTTAAGTTTGGGACTTTTTCCTTTACCTCAGTATAGAGGAATGTGTGGCACTACCCTGTCCCCTACAAAAGAGTCCCATGACCAAGGTTGTCAGGACCAACAATGAAACAACCATGAAATTTGGAATAGAAGGGGAGAAGTTTTAAAAATAAGGACAAGGAAAGGGAGCCTTTCACTCTGCATGTTCTTTGCTCTGGTTCTCAAGTACAGGCTCCAACCTACACTTTCCTTTCTAAGGCTACAAGAGTAATCAATTATGATGAAACACTGGGGCCAGAAGAACATGGAACTTTCTACCTGAGCCAATTCCTACAAGGACTAGCCCTTGCCTGGCTTAGAGAAAAGCACAGTTCTGTCCCATCCCTATCTTCCTCTTTAAGTGTTCAAATGCACATTGTTGTCCCACACCAAATCCTTCTTCCTTGTCCCTGTTTTGAGTGTAAGCATGTCTCACCAGGCAGCTCTCTCAGAGGCACCCACATCCCTCTAGATAGCTTTTCTGTGGACTGATTTACCTTAGGGATCATTTCCTGTCCTGCTTCAAACCTAACCAGTGATTTTATTCCCACAGTGTCTACAAATCTTTTATGAGTTGGTGGTGAAAGCTTAATGCAAAGAATTAGACATAAACTTGAATTGGCTAATCTTATTAGTTGGTGCTAAAATGCTCTAAGTTTTGTTTTCTAGTAGTTTGGATTTTGGGTGAACATCAATCTTCTCCACTCTTCAATTAAAACCGATTCTAAAATACTATTTTAACTTGATCCCCAGAGCTGGGTTTATGTCACTGTTGATTGACCTTGCACAGAACACTTTCTACAAGGAAAAAATGATAACATCTGAGGCTCAGAAGATAGTATAACAGAGAAGGTGCTTGCCTTGTTATATAGTTGACTAGGGTTTGATCTTTGGCTTCCTATATGGTCTCCCAAGTACCATCAGGAATGATTCCCGAGTTCACATTCAAGAGTAACCCCCAAACATCATAGGTGTGGCCCCAAACCAAGAAAAAAACTTATACATATTCCTTCCTGTATAAAATAGAAATTAAAAAAAATTCTTGATTTTCATGAATTCAGATTAATGGCAAAAATGACTGTGTTTGGGAAACATGCAGTGTAGCCAAAACTGTACTGTGCTAGGTAGGTGCCACAGAATTATCCCATTCAACTGTCACACGTAGACTAAGAAATTAATTTTACTAGTACCTCCGTTCCTTTGAGGCACAGAGAAGCTAACTAATCTGCCTAAGACCACACTGAATCCAGAGACTGAACATGGACTAGAATTCAAGTCATATTTGCTATACTGACATAGCCAAACAATAATGAAACACCACTAGATAATTTAACCTGAAAATGGGAGTTTGACATTAGTGGTGCTGAATAGTAATCATCAATGTTTATGTCTATAAAAGTACTATAAAAATTAACCACCCAAGTTACAAATTCAACCAAAAATAAGTTCTCTTTGAGTAGTAAACAGTGGCCAGGAGACTTGAGTTTCCTATGTGAATTTGTAGCTACTGGGAATTGGGCCCCTTAAATCAGTGTTGATTTTGTCTCTGGCCTGGTGAACACACCCAGGTAAAACAGCCAAACATTCTGAGCTAGATTCTGAGAGCTGCAGAAAACAGAAGGCAAAGAGATTTCCACATAATCATCAAATGTATTTACAGCCAGTCCATGGTTTTCACCATCTCTCTTTTAGTCAATCTATTCACCCACCTTGCTTGAAAGCAGCCTGTATTTAACTTTTCACCACCTTGATTCAAGAATTTATCAGTTCCTAGCAAGCAGTTAAAAACACCAGCAGGCCATTTCCTAGTTGATGTATGAGCGCCATCTAGGCCTGAAAAGTGGTAATTTCAAGGCCACTGTCTCCAAGTTCATACACACACAGAAAGCACAAAGATTCTCATTATGCGAATCAATACTTGGCACTGTATAAAGCAAAACATACAAATAAGTTATTTTTATTTTGAATATTTTATTATGTAAAATCAATTATAAAGCAAATGAATCTAATTTATTAAGATCACAGGCATTAAAATCACAAATTGACTAGATTTAAGGGAATTAGAGTTGAGTGAGATAAAGGAGGCAATTCTCTCAAACCACCTCTACTTCCAAGCTCACATATTTCCTTGCACAAATGACACCTCACTGGACCTCAGACTTCCTAGACCTCTCCTAGGTCATCTCAATAAAGATAAGTTGGACAATGGTAGAGAAGTCATTCTTACAAGAGCGGTTCTAGGATAAACACAATACAGCAGCTCCTCAAAGGCATCATTTCACTGTTTTTGCTATAACACTGAGGAGAAAATGGAAATTATGTCCTCAAAATAAAATGATGTTGTTTACAAGGACAGTTTGCCAAGAACCTTTACACAATTATACCTAAATGTGGCACTTTTTTTTATTGTTATTGTTTTAGTTTGGTTTGGTTTTTGGGTCACACCCAGTGGTGCTCAGGCGTAACTCGGCTTCTTGCCAAGGCAAAGGCTGTGCTATTACTCAGGCCCCACATTGCACTTTATCACTTAATCACTGCATCTTGGTTCTGATGGGTAGACAAAACCACAAGTAATGTTCTTGAGGCTGTAATTCGTCAATGAAAACACAAGCATGAGGCTGAATTTGACCTCTAAAACTACCAGAGACATCCATGCATGAAAGTGTGGTCTTTATCATTCCATTATTTGCTCAGTTCCAACACAAAGTGTGAGCTCACAAGATACCAGGACCCACAGTGGAGGAATGAAAATGAGAAGGAGACTCATATGCAGCATCATAGGATGGGGACAGCCTTTCTCTTCAGTGTAGTTATCAATCCAAGAACAGACCTGTGTTGTGAGTTAAGTCCGCCCTGGGATTAAGTTTTTTGTATTGAATTTTCTGCCACCTACAAAATTATTCTACTTTCAAAATTATTCTACTGCGAAGAAATTACAGGCAGAAGCAACAGCGCACATGCTGAAAAGTCTAGAGTCAGGATTGAATAAGGACCCATTTGTAAGAACTAAAGAGACTGGGTAATGTGGCTCAATGACAGAGCATGTGCCTTGCGTGTGGGAGGCCCTAGGTTTCACCCCTGATACTGAAAATTACTTTTAAAAGAAAAAGAGGTTCTAAAGAGCTCAGGTAAAAGCAGTATAAGATGAAAAATAACTGGAAAATAAAACAGAGCCCTAAAAAACAAAGGAGCTATTAAAGATTATCAGCAGGCTAGTGCATATTCAGATTTATATTTCAGAAAATGACACATCTTTATACTCAATATTTTCACTCCTGAAAATTCTGAAGAACCTGTAAACAGTGAATGAACATAGAGATCACTCCTCTCTTCCTCACTCCAACATTAATGGCATTGGTGAGTTTGAGTCAGGGCAGATTAGAACCTGGTGAAGAATGAATGAAACTTAGCCTAACAGCTTTGACTGGCCCATTGACCTCTTATGGTCAATTTATTACTGATTCAGTAACATTGATTTGTGCCTTGAAGCAAATGTCTTTTGAGTAAATACTCAGTACTGACTTCCCTGTGATTTTTTTTTGGGGGGGGGGGCGTTTGGGTCACACCCGGCAGTGCTCAGGGGTTATTCCTGACTCCATGCTCAGAAATTGCTCCTGGAAAACACAGGGGACCATATGGGATGCCAGGATTTGAACCGATGACCTTCTGCATGAAAGGCAAATGCCTTACCTCCATGCTATCTCTCCAGCCCCACTTCCCTGTGATCTTGGCAGAACAATAGAAAGTATCAAGGTTGGGCACAAGGGGAGGCAGATTAGGATATCAAAAACCCAGTGGAGGATTACTAGTATCCTGATAGATGTCTGTTGGGGGTACAATCAGGAGTTGGCATTCCTGTGGATCAAGATTAACAACATGATAAACGACATGACTCCAGTGTTGCCTCTTTGTTATTTGTATAGGAAAAAATTGACATTCTGGCTGAAGCCACTTCAGATGAGAAGGCGCAGGTGAACCCCACTGGAGCTGATTTTGTCTAAATCTGAACTCAGGTCAAACATCCCTCTTCTCTAACGTTCAAGGTGTGTTCATATTTAATGGTAAGCCCTTCCATTGATAAAAATGTTTCATTTCTTAGGACCTTAAAAAAGAAAGATGACAAAATGTCTATTATCTTAGAAAAATACCACCTTGGTCTTAGATAATCATAGAAAGGAAGCATACTCTTCAATTGAGGACTGCCTGTCCTTAGCAACCCCCATAACAAAGGAAGAGGCAGGCTGTGTTTACTTGTAAGATTTGCCTCCTTCCCTTTCTTATCAAGTAAAAAAGAAAAGAAAAGCATTTATGAGCATTTTCTATGTGACTTTCCTTTCCCTTAATATCTTAATTTTGCTCAGTTTAACAGGTTAAGTGGCAGTGGGCAAAGGAATAAAATACAGCTTTGTGATTTTTTTAAAAAGGCACAGTATGTGGAAATTCTTTTAAAAAGTAATTGATTTTATTTTTCATATGTTCAAGTTACTCAGTTATTGACGTGATTGAATTGTTGGCTGTCTACAGGCGTTTTCCCAATACAATTGAAAGACATAATCTGAAAGTAGAGTATTTTGCATCCATGCATAGATACATAATCTAATATGGTTTATTTTTATTTTATTTTAGGCACCATGATTTCAAGAGTCCTGTGATGGTACAATTTTGCACAAGCCCAGCAGAGGGCCCGAGAGTGACATTATATATAGCTTTTGTAACTATTTCCTCCGCCCCAAAATTGATCACTTTTTTTGCCTCTAAACTAAACATGCTTTTCAAAGGACTGTTTCCTCTTCCTCAGGGAAGACAATTTCACCTTTTGGACACATTCAATGTTTGGAAGATCAGAATAACCTGGGGAGGGAGTGGGAAAGAGGACAGACAGGGGTGCCAGATCCATTCAGGTATCATCTCTCTAAAAAGAAATGCTGTGTATGCAAAACTTTTCAATTTCCTTCTTCGACTATATAATTCGAAGGACCTAAAGAAAACCTAAAGGAAACGATGTAAGAATAGTTTAATAAAGGTCCACACAATCCTCCCCCTACCTTCAGAAAACATTCTGCCAAGCTTATGTTTCTTCTCTCCTATCTACCATGCTCCACCTGCATTTTTCTTATATTCATCAATTCCACTAACATTTCTTAAACACCTAAGAAGGGTCAAGGCCATGCACACACACACACACACTGCCTCCCAAATGTTATGTATTGTTATTTAATAAATGCTATTTATTGGTGGTGGTGTCGATGGGGAATTATCATCATTTGTGTCAAGTTTGTCCCACTGATTTGGTATAATTTTATCACTTTTACTTATTCTGATTTTAGCCTCTTTAGTCTATTCCCAAACCCAAATTAAAGTTCAATCTATGTTCCAATGTCTTTGAAGAGTCTTTAAGAAGGACTTGTAATTTTATTACTGAACCCTAGGTGATGCTATCACCCAGTACTACACAATGGCCCATCACAAATTAAAAAGTCTGTTCAGCAAGACATATTTATTTGCTATTGCACCATATACTGAGTCTATAAAAGCTGGATTATAGCATAAAAATACAGTCTTCCATTGAAAAAATATTTTATGTGTTTGGTCTATTCACAGAGGCTCACACATCTTTAACGTGAAATAAATAGACTTTATTCCCAAGTGAAAAATAACAAGAATTCACCAGGACACCAGGCATTGTACTTCATTTATAGCATAGATCTGAAGCCTCATATTGGAAGTGTGAAGTATTTAATTAGGTATTTAGAAATGGATTTAAAACCTAACGATGCAAAAGTTATTTTCCTAGGAAATGGTTATCAAAGTTCTCAAAAGAGAGATAAACAACTTTAGGTTTTTAGAAAAAATAAAACATTGAGAAGCCTTGAGAAAACAATTCCTAGAAAATCAGGCTAGAATTTTTAAATCAAATGTTTGACTGTAAGCTCTTTCTAGCAACATGGTGTTGCTTTTAAATAATCATGTTGGCTATCCTGATCTTCTTTAGTTGGTGTGGATGAATTTGGAAGTAAAGAGGGAAAAAGAAACCTTTTCTTTTGGAATATTCCGAAGACTAATGAAGAAACCCAGGTTAGGAATATCTTTATAGGGGCCGGAGCTATGATGCAGCAGTAGGGTGTTTGCCTTGCTCACAGCTGACTTAGGACGGACCACGATTCGATCCCCCGGAGTCTCATATGGTCCCCCAAGCCAGGAGCGATTTTTGAGTACATAGCCAGGAGTAACCCCTGAGCATCACTGGATGTGCCCCCCACCCCATAAAGAACATCTTTACAATCTAAAATTGCTAGCATTTTCCTGAGAATGATGAAAATGTAAAACAGAAAAGTAAGCAAGTTCAATCCACCTGGAGGTAAATTGATAAACTCTCTGAAATTGAGAGATAAAAATCAATATATAAGAAAAAATTGGGGGGGGGGTTGGATCACACCCAGCAGCGTTCAGGGGTTACTCTTGACTCTACACTCAGAAATCGCTCCTGGTAGGCACAGGGGACTATATGGGATGCCGGGATTTGAACCATTTTTCTGATTGCAAGATAAATGCCCTACCTCCATGCTATCTCTCTGGCCCCAATAAGAAACAATTTTTGGAGGATATTGCCTATTTATTAAATGGCAAAAAAAAAATGGTATCTCAAATTTGGGTTGCTTACAATAATGGCATTTTCTTCCCTGTCAAATCTCATTTGTACTAAGAATAATAACTGCTAGAACTTTTACTGTTTTTCCTCCTTTCTTGCAGCCCCCTCTTTTTGTTTCTAAGTTGTATCTGGTAGTGCTTAGGTACTATTCCTATCTCTGTAATCAGAAGCAACCTCCAGTGGTACTCAGGGCACCATATGTGGTGCTGAATTTTTGAAATGGGGTCAGTGTGATGCAAGGGAAGCACTTTAGTTCCTATACTACCCCTCCAGTCCCTTTACAATGTTATTTAAAAATAAATAATCATTTAATTCCTTTCCTTTCTAACCTACCATGAGCCTATCATGTGGAGTACTTTTCACAAATGCAATTTCATCCATTCTATTCCTAAAAGTCAAGGAAGATTCATTTTAAATTCAGTAAAAAAGTTACTGTATATATACCCTCCAATTGGTTATTTTCCAAGTGATAAACAAAGCAAGGTTTTCACTCCAAGTCCTTAAGTATATTCTAAGCAAATAACAGACTTGCTTTATCATATCTTGAAGCGTTAGTCTGAATAGGCACATAGGCTAATGGAATAAAATATAAAGATTCTAAAAAAATGTACACATTACAATACTGAAGAATGAGCCAAAGACAGAGGGGGAAGGTTTTCTCAATAATAGGAAAAGCCTAACTGGATAACATTTTTAAAAATTGGAATTTACATCTCATACAATATACTTAGCTAAATTTATATAGGTTAATATAAAACATATTTATGCAAGAGAGACCATAAATTACTGAAAAAGATGCATAATTATTTTTATAACATTATAGCACAAGAGTTCTTTTTATGAAACAAAATTTAGAATTATGAAAGGGAAAGTTTCAACTACCACTTAAAAACCTTAAAAACCTTAAACTGGGGCCATAGTGGTAGGGTGTTTGCCTTGCACGTAGCCAATCCAGGATGGAAGGTGGTTGGAATCCAGGCATTCCATATGGTGCCCCCCTCACCATGCCTGCCAGGAGCAATCGATTTCTGAGCACAGAGTCAGGAGTAACCCCTGAGTGCTCCAAAACCAAAACAAAAAACCCAAAAACCATAAACCTGACAAGTCATATTGGCAGCGACCAGGTAAGAACAGGAAGCCCAGGTGAAAAACAAAGAGCTGTTGAACCAGTGCAAGAGCAACAAAGCTGTAGGAGGTAGACCCAGAAGTTTTTGGACCAAGAGATTTTCGGACCCATAAGTCAAGTTGTCAGTGCCCAGGTGAGAAACAGAATTGAAGTCAAAGACAAAGAGCCAATGTAGTGCACCGGGGCTGTGTACTCCTCCTAGTCAAGACATATGCATGGAACATAAAAAACATCACACTAGAACTGCAACTATGGGAAAACAATGAAGGGACCCACAATACTTAGTTAACAAAGATAGTAGTAGCTCTGATGAAAACCAACAACCTATTTACCCTCTCACATAAGGACTTTAGTGAAGAAGTATGGAAGATGTTCAAAGAAAGCATGGACCAAATGGAACATTCCATAAATAAGAAATCAAACGAAACCGCGAGTAGAAAAAGAAAACTTCAAATTGAAAAATAGGACTGAAAAACTTAGTAGGCAAAATGAAAACCTCATTTCATTTAACACCTGGAAATTAAACAGCTCACTATTGAACAACCAGCGGGTCAGACAAAATCAAAGAGGAAATGGAAAGTTTCCTGGAAAGAAATGAGAATGAAGACACAAATTACCAGGATCTTTGTTACACAGCAAAAACTGTATTAAGTGAAAAATTTATAGCTTTGCAAGCATCCATCAGGAAGGAAGAAAAGGCCTACATAAATAACTTAATGTTACAGCTTACAAAACTGAAACGTGAACAACAAAATAAATCAAAAGTAGGGAGACATGAGGGAATAATAAGCTTTAAGCAGAAATCAATGAATGGGAAATCCATGAAACAGTCTGAAAGATCAATGAAAGAAAGAGTTGTTTCTTTGAAGAATAAACAAGGTCAATAAGCTGCTAGCAAAACTTACAATGAAAGGAAGAGAGAAAACTTAATAAATTGAATCAGAACTGAAAATGGGCAGATTACTATATATATACTACAGAAATTCGAAGGTTAAAGAGACTGCTTTGACAAACTCCATGCCATAAAACATGAGAACCTGAAGAAATGGATAAATTCTTAAACTCTTAAAATCTTCCATGGTTGAACCAGGATGATCTAGCATATCTAAGCAGGCTCATAACTATTAAGGAAATTAAAATGGTAATCAAAAGTCTTCCCCAAAACAAAAGCACAACTCTCATGGATTCACTAATAAAATAAGATTTGAATCTTCCAAGAGAATCATACTTTTCAGGTTTTTACAATGGAAGAAACTAAAACACTGCTAAATAGTTTTTATGACAATAACATTACCCTGATACCAAAATCAGACATGGATGCCTCTAAAAGAGAACTACAGCCCAATATCCTTGATGAAAATGGATGCAAAAATCTTTAACAAAATCCTAGAGAATAGGATCAAATACTTCATCAATAAAGTCATGTACCATGACAAGTAGCATTCATTCCAAAGATACAAAGAATGGTCCAACATACACAAGTTAATCAATGTAATACACCATCTCAACAAAAGAAAAATTAAAAACAATATGATCATATTAATAGATGCAGAGAAAGCCTTTGATAAGGTCCAACACCCATTTATGATAAAATCTCTCAAAAAGATGGGAATGGAAGGAACTTTTCTCAATATAGTCAATGTCATTTATCACAAGCCATGGCAAATATTATACTGAATGGGTAAAAATTGAAAGATTTTACCCAAAAATCTGACACAAAGCAAGGCTTCCCCTTCTCCCACTCCTTTTCAATATAGTATTGGAAGTACTTGCAATAGCAATTAGACAAGAAAAAGATATCAAGGGCATCCAGATAGGAAAGGAAGAAGTCAAGCTCTCACTGTTTTCAAATAACATGATACTATACTTAGAAAATCCTAAGGACTCTATCAAAAACTTCTAGAAACAAAGTGGCAGTATATAGCAAAGTGGCAGTATACAAAATTAATACACAAAAATCAATGGCCTTCTTATACACAAATAATGACAGAGAAGAAATGAACATTAAAAATATCCCATTCACATTCGTACCACACAAACTCAAATACTTTGGAGTCAACTTGACTAAAGTGGTGAAGGAACTATACAAAGAAAACTACAAAACACTGCTTCACGAAATAAAAGATACAAGAAAATGGAAACTATACCCTGCTATGATTTGGGAGGATTAGCATAATTAAAATGGCAATAGTCCCCAAAGCATTGTGCAGATTTAATGTGATTCCTCTAAGGATAGCCATGACATTCTTAAAAGAAATGAATCAAACACTCCTGACATTCATCTGGAACAATAAATGATCAAGAATAGCTAAAATAACCCTGAGGAAAAATAAGATGGGAGGCATCATTTTCTCCAATTTGAAATTTTACTACAAAGCAGTAATCATTAAAACAGCATGACACTGGAATAAAGACAGACCCTCAGAACAAAGGAATAGACTGTAATATTCAAAGAATGTCCCTCAGACTTACAATCAATATTTGATAAAGGGGCAAATATTGCAAATGGAGCTTGGAAAGTCTCTTTAACAAGTGATGTTGGGACAACTGATCAGCCACATGCAAAAAGGTGATCTTGGACCTCCATCTAATACCATGCACAAAGATCAAATCAAAATGAATTAAAAACCTTGATATCTGAAACTATACTTGAAACTATAATGTATATAGAAGAAAAGATAGGCAAAGCACTCCATGACATTGAAACCAAAAGCATCTTCAAGGAGGAAACACCACTGTCCAAACAAATGGAAGCAGAGATAAACAAATGGGATTACATTAAAATGAGTAGCTTCTGTGTTTCAAAGGAAATAGTTACTAGGGTAAGAAGGTCACCCACAGAATGGGAAAACTATTCACACAACATCCATCAAATAAGAGGCTAATATATAAGATATACAAAATACTGACAGAATTTAATAGGAAAAAAACATCTAACCCTATCAAAAATGGAGAGAAGAAATGAGCAGACATTTCCTCAAAGAAGAAATACAGATGACCAAAAGGCACATGAAAAAAACTCCACTTCACTAATCATCAGGGAGATGCAAATCAAAGCAACAATGAGATAACATCTCACACCACAGAGACTGGCACACATCACAAAGAACAAAAATAATCATTGCTGGTGGGGATGTGGGGAGAAAGAAACTTGCATCCACTGCTGGTGCAAATACCATTTAGTCGAGTCTTTTTGGAAAAAATATGGATGTTTCTTAGAAATTTGGACATTTAGCTCTCATATGATCCACCAATACCACTCCTAGGGGTATACCCTAGGGATACAAAAACACAATACAATAATGCCCTCTGCACTCTATGCTCATGGCAGCAATATTTACAATAGCCAGAAACCAGAAACAATCCAGATGCCCAACAACAGATAAGTGGTCAAAGAAATCATATTACTTCTATAAAATGGAATACTATGCAACTGTTAGAAGAAATGAAGTCACAAAATTTTCTTACACATAGATGGATTTAGAACTATTATGTTTGTGAAATAAGCTAGAGGTAGAGGGATAAGCACAGAATAGTTTTACTAATCTGTAGGATTTAAGAAAATAAAAGATATTATTGTAACAATACCCAGAGGCAATAGAGATGAGGGCTGGAAGAACCAGCCCATGATAACAAGCTTATTGCAAAGAGTGGTAAATGCTGTTAGAGAAATAAGTACACTAAAAGCTACCATGACAATGATAGAGAGAGAAATACAATGCCTGTCTTAAAGACAGGCAGGGGATAGGAAATGGGGGGACAATGGTGGTGGAAAAACTGTACTGGTGAAGGGAGTGTGTATATTTTCTGTCTGAAACCCAATTACAAATGTGTGTGTAACCATTGTGCCTAAATAATGAAATAATTAAAAAAACTTAAACCTCTGTATGGTAAATAAATTAATAAACAAATGCTATGAGCAAAGGCATAAATCAAAAG